>VDFB02333745.1:148793-272365 GCA_007258455.2 Sequoia sempervirens | reverse complement strand
TAGGCCCCATGTGACACTAGAGGTTTATATCCAATGTCGTACACAGCACGCAATAATCTCTCATGAGAAAAATTTAAAAATTTATGAATTACCGAAGCACTGTGTAAATGGAAACTAGCCATGGGATGCCTAGCTTCACTATGAAAAAGTCAGACTCTGGGATGATATCAAAAATAGCACTTATAGTCCTAAGTCCTACTAGGACTAATAGGGTGATAAATCTAATTAGAGGGACCAAGAGTCTGTCGTGCATACATATTTTGGTTTTCAACTTTTCATATTTCTCCCTATGTAGAAAATTTAAGAGAATAGTTTCCTCTGTCACTACGTTCACACGACTTGTAGGGTCAATTAGAACACTAGTCACGATGTTCCCATTGATGCGAGCATGAATGTAGAGAGGATAAGGATGCTTGTTCATGTTCATAGGCAAGTCTTGTGAGGTGAAAGTTATAGATGATGATTTTGTCACAGGCTTGCACGGGATGAATAGGCGTAAATGAAACCATGTTTACACACTTTGAGAACTCAGGGGAAGCATAACCAAGAGGTTCAACAATTAATTTGGAAGAGTGGGGTGGAAAGGGATCCATGTAGATCTATAACTCACTATTAGCCTTTTCCACAAACTTATTTTCATTCTACTTTTTTCCATCAAGGTAGATAGTACCATCATCAATGTGATCATGTATCTCATGACGTAGGTGCATGCATCTTTCAGTATCATATCTAAGGATTCAATGGTATTGGTAGAATTTGTTCTCTTTGTACCAGTCGAGGTAAGGTTCAATAAGAGGTCGAGGGTCTGGAAAGGTTATCACTTTGTCCTTTAGTAACTTCTTTAGAATAAAAGTGTATGATTCTAATAACTTTGTGAACTATCTGTTATGTTTGAAGCCTTTGTCAGTAGTCACAACAACTACATTCACAAAAAAATTACCCTTACCAAATATCAATACAATGGACCTACCCTCAGGACATGAATGTGAGGAAGATCCCCTGAAATACAGAATCGTCTATTGGTATTCCCGCAATTCGACACAAAGATGTGCAAAAGAGGGGTATTTCATCAAAGAAAACTTCTCCTTCCAAGACCTCTGTAGGTTGTCGATGAAAACCTTTTGCACATTTGAGTCGAGCAAAGGATAAGATATCTATGAAAATAACACTTGATATCAAGCAATGGAATTGGTTATCTTCTCCTTCTCTCCCTGCTTACATATGATGAGGTCTGAGAAGGCCATCTTTGGCTCTATTTTTGCTTGGAATTTCTAGAGAAACTGATTCACAAGCTAATCAAATGAGAATATGGAATTTTCAAGCAACAAATAGTACCATTCTAGGGTTATATCCTTGAGGGATCTTGGGAACAGTTTAGCCATTAAAGCATCATGGTGGTTCAAGAAATCCATACACATGGAATTTAATGCAAACACATGTGTGCAGATCCCCCTTACCACCATACTTCTTGAACATTAGAATCTATATCCCCTAGGAGATAGGAGTATTCAAAATTGCTATGGATAAAGGACTATGAAAAAAGAAAGGCTAGAAAATTGAATGAGAGGTGGCTTGGGACAAGTTTGCTAGTTGATTCTGCATTTGGCCCATATTCTATAGTAGAGCATTCAAACCAGGGCTAGATGATGAAACGAGACTAGTGGCACCACTGCTAGAACCACCATTGGAACCACCAGAGCCGCTGGAACCACCGCCCCCATTCCACCAAGGCTTCCATCACCAAAGACAACATGACTCCAAGAGTTTCCATTGCTAGAGTTAGAAGGAATAGGGCTTAAACCAATAGGGATTCTATTTACTTTGATGGTTGGAGGTACCTCATGCACTAGGGTTATGTTGAAGGGTCTGATTCGGTCATGTACGCCAACATTACAAGCATTGAAACTCCTATTTTTCTTCTAGAGGTTTTGGGCCCAAAACCTTAGGTAACACCTGATTCAAGGTTGTATGAGGGGAAACACATTTCCACTATTTTAGTGATGTCTCAGAGGAGCTCCAAGCCCACCCAATCTTTGTTCAGCATATTTCTCATCTCATTGAAAACCTTAGCAGACCTAGCCATGTTCCATTCTTTCCCCAAATGATTTGTTAGATCCAACAACCTCCTATCTAGAACAATGAGATGCTTTGTAGGAATAGTGAGAGCATCATCATTGTTCAAAGGTGAGGCCGTAGGAGAAACAGGAGGGGTAGGAATATAAGTGGTTTCCCCAAAGAAACTCACCTCTACTCCTGAAACCATCTCTTGAGAGGTAAAACCAATAGTAACCTTCGAGAAATCCATTTCTAGATGTTGCACACTCCTTCTGACAACGTACTCAGAAGCTGTAGATTGGGTTGTAAAGCTCATAAAGCTTCACAAAATTGAAATATGTAACCTTCACGAGGTGTGAGAGGAATATTCTTGATGTGGATAAATAGATGGTACAATTTTCACGTCAGGTTCACCAAAATGTAGAGGAGGGGGATTGACTGCTCAAGACCCTAGGACATGGGAGGTCCCCAAACAACAAGTTGCCATAATCGACCTCAAGCTAGATGAATGATTTATAAAGGTTTACGGTTTAAGGGGTGAAAAGGTAGGACAACTGGATTTTCATTTTCCTTTTGCTAACCCAAATGTCTTAGGGGGTCAAACAAGTTGAATCCTAGGGTTTGGTCTGCAACTTAAACAACTTCACTACTTGGGGATGGTAGTGCAGGACACAGACTCTAGCGTGGCACGCTAGCGTCTCAATGGTGCGCTGACATTCGTATAGGTAGAAAGTATAAAATACAAATAGAAACACTAGGGAACTAACTAACAAATTGACCAACAAGGTTTTATGCTATGATAGAGATGGAAAATGTAGAAACAATAGCACAACAAGAAGAATACATTAAGAATACTAAGCTAGAACTTGACAAGAGAAAGGTGGTAGAAATGGACCTTCAAACTCGTGAGTTGAGGTCTACAAAGTCTTCACTTGATGAACAACCTGGACACACAAGAATGAGAAAATGTTGGGGCTGTGTTTAGAGGACTGCCTCAGTCAATCCCTTGCTTTGGTGTGTCCACCTCCATGGATAACTAGATAGCAACGATTGTAGAAATATGATAAAGGAGAGTATTAAAATGGAGATACCAAGCAATATGTAAATAATAATATGCTACAATATCAATATGATAATGCAAAGTGAGTGAAGATGGAAGGATACCACCTTCTCAACCATGTTCTCTCAAGGAAAATGGAGGAAGGAGAAATCTCACAAGCTTTCCAAGACCAATGTTTCCGCAACAATGAGGAGAATGAGCCAACAAAAACATAACTAATTGCAACTTCAATAAAGGTAGTGATGCTTGAAGGAGTTGAAAGTGAGTGTAGAACTATGTAGATGGTGAGAATGATCAAGAGGAATGTCCAAAAGATGAGTTGAATGAAGGAGATAGCAATTTGAAAGAAAAATGGAGGCAAAGGAGCTATTCGAAGTCGGTCTGAGGGGTAGCAAAAATTAAACTTCCCATCCAATGGAGTGTAACGCCTTTGCTGATTCTAGAGGTGGGAATCCTGTTAGGATGACAATGTGCCCTATAGAAGTTTGTGCATTGCGCTAGCTTCCTAGACAAAATATCCCCCACCAACACATAAAACAGTTGCCAAGTGGACAGGGAAAGATGTCAGAAATAGGGATTGCATTATCAAATTTAATTCTCTAAGGTAGGAGGTAGTGTAAATGTGGAATTTGCTTAGGGGTGCAAATTCAAGCCATTATAGTTTTAAAAAATGCATTCAATATACTAATCAATTTGTTGATTGTACACATGTAATGCCCATAATTTACTCATACGGAAAAAAACAACTATCAATTTTTAATTTTTTTTTGATGTCATATAATACTCATTTGAAGGCCTTACAATGTTCCACATGGTAACTAAACTATACACATCGGATGACAATGTTCTTACAATGTCATCAATGATAGGAAGCCTGGAGTAGGGAGTGAAGTTAATGACCGAGCAAGTGTGTGAAGCCCGTTGTGGACACCCTCAAGTGATGATGAGAAGGGCCCTAGTTCTAATACTAGTATTCATAATGTTGACATTAACTTACCAGAGCTATTATTATCAATACTAACAATATTGACACTTAACAACCTCGAATATAGTTTTCTACCACAATCCAATGTTTGCATTAATAACTATTGTTATTAACATTAACATTTTCCTTAATATGAACATTGATTCAATTTCTAATATTATAGTTTAAATTAACAATCATGAATAATAATAACATTAAGGTTAATGTCCCTCTTGGTAATGACATTAATGACATTTATCATTGTCCTTACACTTGTATTATTAGTACATCTCTTAAGTCTAAAATTATTTTGAACACAATTTTTTTGTCGCTAACATATAAATCTTACTAAATCCTTATGTTTACTAGTAACATTTTCAATATTGGTTTCATTAAATGCAAATGGCATTAGAGTCTTAGACCAAATTGTGAAGTGCCCTCTTCTATTATTATTATTATCCTTCGCAAATATTAATGAGTACTAATGTTCTAATACTACCAATTTTGTGTATTAATTTTGCATGTTTTACTATTAGTATAAAAAAAATAACTATTATTATTTATAAAATATTAATAAAAAAATATGTTAGCATTAAGGTAATATTTTATATGCTGTAATTTCTTTTAAAGAGTATGACATGTAGCAGGGAATAATGTCAAATTTGGTATACCGTGCAGATTTAAAACCAAAGGCCATCTCTTTGTCTTTCCTGCTTATCATATAGATATGATGAGTTTAACTTATTCACATATACCTAAAGTCATAAAAATATTCTTAGTTATGATTTGTTTTATCAATGTTTAGCCAATAGGCTATATTATGTATGAGCTTTTGTCCTGAAACAAGTCTCACGCCATAAAACAACCGTGGTTTGATGTCAATCTCATGCTAAAATATTGCAAATGGTATGGTCAGTTGCAAGTTGTTTCCGTTGTGCATTGGTGGAGCTAGTCATTCTCGTTTATGCACCCTCGTTTATGGCCATGCGAATGTTTTGCAAAATAAGTGTGGATAAAATAGTTGTCAGTTAGGTATTTTCCCTGTTTTAAGATCGATGGTATGGTGCAACTATCCCAGTTTGATCTTTATGAAGTGTGGGGTCTGGTGCAGCTACAATCCCTTTGTGTCGGTATTTTATTGGTCCACATGGCACATAGGACAATTCCTAGGGTACATACGACATGCTTACAAATATCTGGGTCTTTGGCACAAGCGAAATTCCACATAGTTCTTGCTAGATTACAAGATTTGAGCAGCCGCAGAATCGTGTGACCAAGCATTATGTAACTTGGAATGATATGAAGGGGGCTTCACACTACTGTCTCGGTTCATTCTATAGGCCTAGTCTTGCTTAGTTCATGATTGTTTAAATAGAGCACGAATGATTAGTCTTCCACATTAGCACTGGCCATATTTAATTATTGAGTTAGTTGGGCATAAACGAGGGTGTCCGTTTTCTTGTCTGTGACGTGTGCCGTAAAAATATCAACCTCCAGCTCAGTCATCATAAATTTGTATCTTCCCCATCTACTGTTGTTGGTAAATATATGAGAATTCACCGCTTATTAACCCTACAAAAAAAAGAATGAATCTATTCAGCACAAACACACAGCTCTGATAGAGATATTAGTGGATGCAAGCTACGGGAGAAAGAACAGAAAGAAGACAAGATAATGGTGTGTACGGTGAAAGAACACAAAGAAAAAAAGTGAAGACAAAGGACCTGAGTGTTTGTTTTATGATAATAGGTATCGTATTAGCTTGTCAATATGGTTTTTTCTTGCTTCCATGTCATATTTCACATATCCCTTCTTTATAGCATCTGGGTAAAACTTCATTTCCCTAACAAATACTAGTCATTCGGCCTACTTTATGTATTTCTGTATAAGAAGAACCCAATCTTGACATAAGATAAAGAGCGACCTCACACAACGTACACTCCAATGGCCGTGATTGATTCTCTCCCATTGAATATGTTATGCCATTCTTTTAGTTCTTTCTTATGGTGTTAGTTCTCTGGTATTGACCTTTCGCTTCTCAAAACTCTTGCTCACTGCTGTTGACCCTTATTATAAGCTGGTATTGACCTTTCGCTTCTCCAAACTCTTGCTCGCTGTTATTGACCTTTCGCTTCTCCAAATTAGTGACTTGCAGCCTGAAAATAAGGTTTCCACGAGGGTTTTTAGAGAATGTTTATTAAAATGAAAATTACAGCCAATATCCTTATAATGAGCAAATCTATTTCTGAAAGCTATAAACTTCAAATCAGTTGAATTGAGTATGTGGTTGGGGAGACAGGTGTATATATACGAATAGTGAATACATAATTAGCCTTAGGGAGGGTAAATATGATTATGTTCATGCATTCAAGTTTTCACTTTCTGTCAAACTTGTTTTGGGGCACGTCGGGAGGACACAGAGAGAATAAAAACTAAATAAAACTTTTGCTGATTGTTAAAGCAACTCTCTCATCATAAAGCATTGGTATTTTTATTTTCCTTTTAATGAAATAAAATATTAATTAAGTAATAATATTTAAATATTTTAAAACTAAGAATTGGAACAATAATTGAAATATAAGTGTAATAGTCATTCAATGATTCAAATAGTGTTTGGTAATCAGATTTAAATTTGGTATATTTTGATCAATGTTTGGTTGTATTTTTCTTTGTCCAAGTTTGGATTTAGGCTAATGGAACTAATTCTTTCATTTGTGGAAATGAATTTCATCCATGGATTCAATCTATATTTGATGGCAACTTCATAGTGGTGAATCTTTGTCATTTAGAAAATAGTTTATATAGGTCAATTCAATTTTAGAAAATATAATAAAATAGATGGGGCTCCAAATCACCAATATTTTACAATTTATTGATCTAATGAGTATTAAATTTCCACCAAATTATTAACTGCACCTCCAATATACTACCATGATCTTATGAAAATTCTCCAATCCATACAATGTCGCACAAATGATGATCATATCCATATACCACCTACTCCTCCATCTACCCATGGGATGCTTACTCCTAAATGTACATTTAGATGTTCTAAAAAACAAGAGTCTCCTACTCTAAACATCATTATCAATGAGAAAGAGTCTTCTACTCTTAAATATCAACAATCTTGTGCAACTTCTTGGTTTCATAGCAATTAAGGAATATAGATAACTCTTAAACACTAGAGGGAACTTTGTCTAGTGCAAACACCAACATGGGGAGAATGTAGAGTCCTTATGATAAAACTGCTATCAATGCTACAACTATTCATAACTTCAATCACCATTCACGCATCATCCCATCCATAAGTTTTTCCCAACCACATGAGAACAGTGTATATCAAAGAAAGGAACAAATGGCCGAGGTAAAATAATCATTGAAGAAAAATGGACAAGTAAAATTCAAATGGATACCAAAAAATACAAAACAAAGTTATCCCTATCAACCTCCATTAGCTAAAGAAACTATGGGGAAAAAATCAAGAAGGGAAGTTCATCCATCAAAAAAAGTCCAACATTGCGCAAGAAAGCTTCAAGAGCGAACTACAAGATATATGAAAAAGTTTGTTCCAACCGAATCTCCATATCCACCTACCATTGCTCATCCTCCCAAGATTGGAAAAAACATATCCAAATCATCAACCAAACAATCTACATCTCATATCTCTCAACGTACACCACCATACACTTTGACATCCATAGTATCCAAAGCTCGCATTAATCGTGTGTTGACAACAAGTCTTTATCATAAGGACTCTAATGGCTCCCTATCATGATGTGTGCATCTAGATGACTCTGATATTTGCAACAAAAAAAAATAACAAGAAAATACACAAAAAAAAAATCGCCCTTCAATGAGAACCACTATAGTGGCAAAAATGTATCATGTGTAAAATTGAACATCTATGTGCGCCAAATTAGGTAGAAGCATCTTACCACATCCATAATAAATCCAACACTCCATCCATCTTATCCATAATAAATTTGTTCATCCATGAACCATCTATCAAATCCATGTTCACCCATCACCATCCATAATCAAAATCAATCTTGATCTTGGTCAACATTTATTGTACACTTAACACTTGCTTATGGGAAATTTCTTGACATGGGTCATTATCATTCACCATACCCACCATTATCTGAGCCATCAAAAATTCTCCAAATGACCATTCGCAATCCAAATTGTAATCCTTGGCATCCTTTGCATGCCTCACACTTCCATTCATCCATTCATTTATCCGTGCATCCACCCATTACATTCCATACACTGCTACAAACTAGCGGCAAATACTTACATCTTAGTTTACACATACATATATTATTTTCAAATAATAAAGGAGTATGCAAAACATGCTAGAGGTGTTCTCTATATATTACAAGCAATTTGTATTTAATTCAATCAAAATTGTATATATTTGGGAGTACAAAATAAATGCCAAAGGTGTTAGAACTCTACATATTACTGACATTTTCTATATAATTCGAACAAGCTAGAATGAACACATTTTATGTTTACTTCTTTATTCTCTGATACAAATGGTTATACACCCATTATCTTTTCATAATTTCTATTTTCTATTATGAGACTAAAACTTTGTTTGTTCTAGTACTGGTGGCTGGCTTTATCTCCAAATATATATTACATGCAACTTTGTAAAAATATACATACAAATTTATAGAAGTGCTAAACTGCATGTCACACCCCCTCTTACTTCTCTATATTTTTCTATCGGCGTAACCCTTGCACCCCCTCTGGTGCAAGTGCTAGTAAGGTAGAGATTGAGCTTTCACAACCATGCAGAGAAATAAACAATAGGGCTACTCAGCCCTTATTCTTAAACAATGAAATAGGCTATTCTCCTTGGCATGTTTTGGATATAGTCCATAAACAGTTTAATCTTCTTCTCTCCTTTTTTTTCATATAGATTAATGAAATACACTTCAAGATTTGTAGGAAGTCTAAATAACAGAGTACACATTCACCAAAATTTACCAGAAAAGTATTTTTTAAAACATTATGATTTTATATCCTTTTTTATATAACATACAGATCCAAAGATAACTCTTATCATTTTTATTTTTCAAACAACAAAATACAAGAAGGCTACATTGAAAACAACGATGCATGCATATGAAGACTGTATTATAAATTAATGCGATCTACATTCTGTAAAATAAATTTATAACCTGCTCCCCTATACTAATAGGATGCTAGTTGAATGATTTACAAGGTACTCCTTTAGACAACAGGCATCTAAAAACAGCCTAGTTATCCACAACTACTTATATGTCTAAGACAATAATCTGTAACCTAGTGAGAATTTTATTTGAGCCATGTACTATACCAAACCATTAGTGTGCTTCTCCGTACAGGTTAATATATATTTAAATTTTGTAATCAAATCCTACTTAATATACACATTGTTTTCAAAGCCCACGATTTAGGAAAGGAAAGATTAACTCTTGTAAATAGTACTTTGCATAGCTTCCAAAGAGGGTCAAATTTTACTTCAATGGCTTAAGGGAAAATTCTCTTTTAATCTTCCTTGCACAACTCAACAGATGTAGGGGAGATAATTTGTCCAACATTTGTGCTTCTTCTTAAATATTACTATGTATTTTTTGCAAGTATATTTATATATTTATTTACCCGATTACATTTTTTTTTCTTCCAAGAAATACATAACTTTCTACATTTAAATTGCCCTTTTCACACATTTAACATCTCTAGTAAATAAAGTGAATACTCAAATTGTTATTCCTTCTTATATGCACATGTTCACATTATATATATATATATAACAACACTTGTTTACCCAACCTTACACTATCTTTCAAGCTCACAACAAGGGCATCTTTATTTTATGCTAAAACAAGTTTACAACTTGTCCTTAAGAATATTTAAGTAGTATAATATCTTCAATCTTTCATGTTTCCTCATGGGTTTCCAACTTGCACAAGAGGAGTAAAAATTTCCAAGGCCTTGGAAAAGCTCAACACCCATCCTAGGCTTCAAGCAAGCCACCCCCGAGCTAGGAGGCATCCATTAAACTGGGAATACACAAACAATTTCTCAAAACAAAAAAAAAAAAGAATGGTGACACACATACATGTAGAAACAGCCATCCCAAGGGTTTTTAACACACATAAGAACCCACTCTTGGATTCTTATAGGGAGAGATTAGGAAATACTCAAATCAACTTGTATACATCTTTTGAATTATAACATGATAACTTCATTTCATGTTTTTAACACCATTTTTAGTGTCCATATCTCCAAAATCAACACCCAAACTTCAAATACATAATATAATGGGTACTCATACCCATTTCACTCCCAAGGAGTGAGAATAACCCAAGATGGTTCATCCTCTATCAATCCCCCACATGGATTTTCTCTCTCCTTGAGTGGGAGCAATCTCCAACATACCCATCCCATTATACAACACACATGAACATAAATAATTCAATAAGAATAACTACACATTCAACAAAACTATTACACAAAACATAGACAAGAATGATGCCTACCTCAAAGAGAAAATTTACAAGGTAAGGTTGTTGAGGGAGAGCTCCAAGTCTCTTCCTTCAACTCTTTTCACCCAAACCCTCAAAGTAAGCTAAATTCAAGATCCTCCCTCCAAAAATTGAGAACCTCCAACTTCATTTTTTAGTGGATGATAAATAGAAATTCAATTTTGAACTCCTTGAATGGGGAGGTGACATTTGTCACCTTCCCATTCACTCTCCAAAGTGTATTCTCCCACAAGTGCTCATACATGTGTGAGACTTTGGGAGGTGGGGAATGTACTTGTACACTCTATCCCACAAGCCTTACAAAAGTGGATCACACATGTGTGGGAACCTTGTGAGTTTAACCAAAGATCATAAATGAGCTTAGAGAAGTGGAAATGAGAGGTGACAAGTCTCCATCCCACTTCCCCAAACCTTAAACTCATAAAATCCCTTTAAGGCTTGTAAAAAGGTGTCATACCTAGGGATTGGCTCAATATTTTATTCTACAAATGTACCCAACCCATAGGTACCCACCCTAGGGACCTAAAACCCATGAAAATAAATAAAAAATGTCATTTTTCAACCCCCAAAAGATCAAAAAGGTTAGATCCGAGTTTTTCCATCAAAGATGTCAACTCAAATCCTAATTGGACTGACCAAAACAAAAATTTAGTAACAATAATTCACAATTCCACATTACAAAATTTATATGTTACATTATGAAACCATAGTCCCTCCAAATGGACTATGGTTTGGTTTAACTGGGTAGTTCACATTAGGTTCTCGTGGATACCTTTGGTTCCATTGGCCATGGAAGTAAACCAACACACTCATTTCACACATCAATACATTTCATAGAATCTTATAGCCAAAGCAATTGAATTGGAAACACAAACACATTCATGTGTTAAATCATACCTTAATTTTAAAAATCAACGAGATATAATCATCACAATAAGGTAGTATATTCCTTTTCAAAATCAGACATAATTCTCAAGTTTCATAACTATCAAATTTTAACCATACAATTTCATTTAATTCTCCAAACACTACATTCTCAATGTTAAGTCAACAAAACCTCTAAAGTTCACATTTCTTGAAATCACATAATATGCATCCATTTCTTTGTAAACACACTTACAATTTCATTTCATAATCTTCCTAAGATTCTAACCAAATTATTTCTCATAATATTAAAATTCTCCTAGCCATCTAGTACACTAATTTCACCATTATGTAACTAATTTATCATCAATTTCTTTTCCCAATATACACATTCATCATAATACAATTACTTTAGACCATTGTACATTCCTAGCTAGGCATCGTGATGGATTGACATACCAGGCATATCAATTCTTAGGACCACAACTTTTGATTCGTGCACCTGATTTAAAATAAAGTCCTATGGTGTGAACTACCTACATGGTGCACTTAGGTCTACCCTCAATATTAATTAGGTACAAACATTCATGCATCAAGGCCTAACAAGTTACCCCATATTGAGGGTTCTTAGCAAAATACTAGGTCTTAGATGATCAAAATAATTGATCATAAGCATTAAACTCCACCACTGGGTGGTGGGCCTTAAAACACACTTGTCTAATATTATTGGAATAATATGTTATGCACATAAATTTTCTTGTGATATGAGTATAAATATGATTATTGTTGTTGTCTTACTCTAAAGACTAGCTTCTTGTTGGCTATGCTATTCTAGAACTATTTATGGATATCTGTAATTGAAAATCAGATCATCCAACTTCACCAAATGACATAATAGTATTCTAAAATATGTTAGTGGATTGATTTAATATAAAATTATCAATAGCTAATACTATGTATCATAGCTAAAATAAGTCATGCTTATGATATACTAGCCGATCCCAAATAATATTACCAACACTCAGAAACTTGAAAATGATATTTTGATATTTCATTTCTTCAATGCAAGTCTCCACAAATCTCATGGCATTCAACACACTACCAATATCTATATGAAATTTCTCCAATGGATGCTGAGTGTTTTCATTCCCAACTTAATATTTTCAACACATGTGACTTATGGATGAAATCACTCTCAAATGGCTAAGAATGTTTTATTCCTCAAAACCATTCTTACATTAGGGTTTTTGTCTTAGGTGTAGAAGATGAATAGAGTTCAATCTTTCAAAGAAATAAAATTTGATAATGAACAATGAATGGCCAACTTCTTTCCCAAGACCTCCTTAAATAATTTTTTCATTTCTTTTTTGAAAAGAATATTTTTATGCTTTTTCAAAAAACACAAATTTTGCTTTTTTACTTTTTTAAAAGCACTTTCTACTTATTCATTAATTTTTTTTAAAAGTATTTTTTCTCCCTTTAAGTGACATTTGAAATTTCCTTTTTAGTTTATCTTTACTTTTGTGCCCAAAAAATAAGTCATTTTTATGTTTCTTTATAACAACTACCTTTTTAAATAATTAAATATAAGTTTTTTATTTTTCCACTATTTGATAGCTTAAATATTTAATTATTTTTCTACATAATTACTAAAGTTAAAAAAATAAAATAGTCAAAAATATGAATTCTAACCTCACCACCAATACATTAAATGCATAAGATACTCTTCTACATGAAAATTGACACTCTTCCAATACAACAAACTTCTCCTAGAAGTGTGGAGTGCTCTTAGAATGTTGGATTTACACATGGAAAGTACCATTGTACTCATCTTGGCTCTATGAACTCTCTATCATTTCCATAATACTTTTCCAATAAATTTGTCACTCTCTAAGAAAATTTGGGGGTTTCTCGAAATGTTAGAATGAACCAGAAAAGGGGTATTACACTTTGTATGCTCTCATCTTGTCTATATGATGATCTAGTTGATTAACACAATAACACAAGTTAAAATTAGAGTGATTGCAAAAAATATATATAGAAATTTGAGCTAACACCCTATAGGGGTTATTACACTTCCTGACAATAGTATGGGTTAAAGGTATTCAAACCCGATCCTTGAAAATTTAAAACTCATGTGTTTTGCATTATCTACTCCCACCTACCTCCCTACATGACCTAGGTTGCCATTATTGACCTGATTTAATTTTACAACTAATCCAAAAGGGGTTTTCTACCCAAGAATAGTTTTCCATTTTAAGAGCATAGATTCACATGTGCTTCTAGTGATGGAAAAATAATGTAACCTTTTTATCCATTAATGTGGTGTGATGGGGGTGAAATGTGTCATCATTTTTACCTTTTATTTTCCCTTTACCTTTTTCATTACCATAGTATCCTTTGTTGTTCCTGTCACTATTTGTTAATGAAATAAGGATATTTTATAAAATGCGAAGAAAAGATAAAAACTTACAAATATATCAAAACCTTCTGTAATTTATTGATTATCTTCATGACTATGATAGCAAGGGGTAATTAGGTGGATAACACGTGGGCACAAGAGCACCAATGGAGTGGAGATGAAGTCGTTCAAAGTCATGTGTCATTTTGGCTAAGTTTGTTCCAAGTTGTTATTCTATTTTGAAACAATATCGAAAGTTTGTAATCTAATTTTAATTAGCTTTTGAGGTTGTTGGTCGTAGGCCAAAATAACCTAGACAATTATATGCTTTTTTTTCATCATTATTTATACACTTAGTGGCTCACAATATGTATAAAGATTAATGTTAATACTCATATTCATATTGATATATACATCTAGAAACTTGTGTTCTATTTTTAAAAATAATGATTTAAAATACCATTTGTATGAGTATTGACTACCATAGAGTAAGCTTTCGTTCAAAAGTTTCTTCACTTGATAATCAAAGAAGGCATGGCCCACTTCCTCGGTTACCTGGTGAATCATTATAGTATTAGTACGTTGTGTGGTAATAAGTATTCTAGTTTTAAATATGCTTTTAATCTATAATCGTAATTACTGTTTTAATTTACAATTGTTGTGTTTGTTGTTAATTAGTGTGTTTTCTAATACATGTGAGTTCAGTTTAGTGCATTATATTTCAATTCCATTATTTTATTATATTTTATTAATTCATTTTCACTATGAAGTATTAATTGTACTTTATTTTTTGTCAGTAATCTATCCTTGTTGCAGACTATTCCTGGCATAGGTTCCTATCATAGAATTGACAGGAAGTTTGAAAACCAAATTTCTGAATAAATACATATTGTGTGTTAGTTGCATCCATCCCCACTTAGTTCATTATTTTCATCCCTTAGGTAAACTATCACAACACCTTTCACAAGTTTACGATTCTTGGATTGACACTTAGGAATAAACTAAGGAAACTACTATGAAATTCTCAAGGATTGATCCAAATACATTTACCAATTGGATAGAATTACAAGGATAGTTTATCTTCAATATCAATCGATAGTTTAGTCCAATAATTTTGGTGTCGTTGTCGGGGAATGGTGTTAAAGGCATGTTAGTCTAGTGAACTAAGTTAGGACTAGTGTGCTAAGGTGAAATTCTACGTGACAATTGACCTCATTTGGATAATTACCCTTAGTTTTCTCTATTATAAATCATATAGGTACATGAATCTTAGTAGGGATAGTAAAGGGAGATTTGTTAAAAAGGATAAGGGAAGTAGTTCACAACAAAAAAAAATCAAAAAAAAAATTAAAACCATTAGTTGTGCACACATCATTTAAGAAAGAGTTAGTCAAACCAGATATCAAAAAGTGTGTTATTGATTCTACCATTGTTGAGACCCCTTCTAGTACCTGTCAAGCGTCTTTTGAAGAATTATATCAAAGGGTTTCTAAACTATTTTGTGAATCTCATTAATTCTGAAGTGGGAAGTCCCCAAGTGATCCTATACCTCTTAAAATTGTCTACACTCCTTGGGCATTTATGGATAACGACAACAACAACAACAATGATAACAACAACAATGTGTAGGATTCAACAACAATGAAAGGGCATTGGACAACAACAACCCCATTACTTTTGAATTTCCCATTACACATCAGGAAGAGGATGCCCCTATGAAGAACATACTACACTCAAATTTTCCCATCTTTTGAGGTCTTTCAATGGAGGACCCCGATATGTTCCTTTTTGAATTTGGCATTTTATGTCACAACTGCGATTATGATATCAAGGCATAGAAGCTGAAATTGTTTTTGGCTACTCTAAAGGATGCGACATTGAGGTGGTTTATGAGACTAAGATGAGAAACCATTCATAGTTGGGATGATATGAAGAACAAATTCCTGGAAAAGTACCAAGAATACTACAGGACTAAGGAAACAAGAGATGAGATATTCCTCATCATGCAATGTAAGGAGGAAACTGTAGAAGATTATTAGGAGTGTTTCCTACTTAGTCTACAAAGAACAAGACACACAGGGTTGACCCATAACACTGTAAAAATGCTCTTCCTTAGAGGAATTAGAGATTAATGTTTGGATACTTTAAAAATCATGGGTGGAGGTGATATTTATAAAATGAGGTTTGATGACAATTGTGATGTGTGCAGAAACTATTCAAGGTCTACCCACTTATCTAGGGGGTAAGTGGGAATCATGTCTCTCTCGGAGGGACATTAGGAGTTACAAAATGAGAATTGGGTACACTACTTGAGGACCTCAAGACCAACCTACTCACCCAAATGGTAAGAAAATAGATACTTTGTATACATAAAGGAAGCAAGAGGAGGCTGAAAAAGCCTTAGCTAACTTTTGTCCTATCTATTGTAAAAGGCATAGTGGTGATGAATGTCCATATAATAGAACAAAAATATCTTCTTCAGAGGAATCAAGTAGGGACACTATTATAAAACCTCTTCCTATAGGTATTACTGAGGTAGAATTCATAGATGAGTTGTTTACTTCATGGCCAAATGAAGACCTAGGCAACCATGAAGAGTGCCCCCAACTGATTCCCCGAAGTCCTTTTCAACAAAGTTCTTTCCCAAAACAACCTAGATGGTTTAGAGGTTAGCAAAAACCTCCATACTACCCCCAATGGGCACAACAATATCCCCATGCTCCATGCAATCATGGCGAGCACCACCACCAACATACCCACAATATTAGTCATTTCCTCCATATCCACCACCACCAACAATAAATCCTTATCAACAATCCCAAAATATCTTTCCACCTATGCCATCATCATATAATCAATCATCTAGTTCAAATCAACCTTTAAAATCCATGCTTATGCCCACACAACCATCACCCTTGATCCGGATAATAAGGTGGCTCAACTGGTTTATAACAATGAAGTGGAAGGATTCCCGACTTATCCTGTCAATGCATTAGAAATTGATGGCATACACTTAAGATCAAGAAAGAATCTTCAAGGTCCAACCATCACAGAAGTAGAGGATTCTCCAGCTAAAGAAGAGAAACCAAGTCCCACATTTCCTGATAGGTTGCAAGAGCAACCAAAACCACAAGAAACATCTTGAAATCAAGTTTTTGATTTAATGAATGAATTACGTAATGTTAACATTAAAATTCGTTTGTTGTAGGCCATTCAAGATGTTCCAGTGTACGCCAGAGCCGTTAAGGAACTCTATGGGAGAAAACAATAAAAGAAACATGACCCCAGGATAGTCCAAGTTATTGGACAACTTGCAGATTTAATGTTGGGGAGGATCTTTGTCCCTATGTATGTAGATCTTGGGAGCCCAATGATTAAGGTACATATTGGTGATGTATTCATTCCAAATACACTTGTGGATTATGTAATGAATGATGAGACTAAGGAGAGACAAGCCCTTCAAGGACTAAGACCTACTCCAATGTTCTTGCAAATGGTTGATCGCTCCCTTGTAAAACCAAAAGGTATGATTGAAGGCATCATTATTTCCATTGAATCTTGGGAGTATCCCACATATTTTATGTTTTTGCAACCAAAGATTAAGCTAGGGGGCACCCCTTAATTTTAGGAAGACCTTGGTTAGCCACTGCTAATGCTTTTATTAATTGCAAGTCTGGCAACATGGTGATTTCGAATGGGGAGCAAACAAAACAATGATGTTGTACCCTCCTACACAACCATTGTTGGAAATGGAGGATCCATGATGGATCGATAGTGATTTAGAAGAGTCTTTACCTATTTTGATAATAGATAAAAGTAGGGAATTTGAGGATATATCAAAAGACACTATTATTAATAATTTCTTGCAAAATTATTATTTGGTTGATAATGTTTTAGAGACAATGATTTTCCCTTAAGGTATAAGTGATAAATTCCCATTTGGAAATTTTCCACTAGTTAGTATTTCGCAGTCTATTCAACATTTTATTAATTTACATCAGTTATTACCACATACTTGTATATATAGTCCATTTTCTATATCTAGTAATTCTAATCCATCTTCATCTAATTCACAATTGCTTGTTGTAAATACCCCTGTCTAGTCTCAAGCCACAAAAATCTTACCTAGAAAAGTGCTTAACATAAATCCCAACCCGAGTGCCTCCCAATTAGAAGACCTTATTGCAATGTTGTGTTCCCACAAAGAGGCCTTTGCTTAGGATTACCAATATATGAGAGGTATTCATCTTGCCACTTGCACACACCATATCTATATAGAGGAAGGGAGTAGACCTATGAGACAACCCCATAAGATATTGAACCCTATCTTGCATGAAATTGTTAAGGATGTTAGATTTTATTTATCCTACCTCAGATAGTCAATGGGTGTCCCCACTTGTGGTAGTTCCTAAAAAGAATGGAAAATGGTGAATATGCGTCGATTAGAGGGCCCTTAAAAAGGATACTAAGAAAGACCATTTCCCACTTCTCTTTATTGATCAAGTCTTAAACACCCTAGTTGGAAAGAAGTTATTTTCCTTCATTGATGGATTTAGTGGGTATAATCAAATCCGTATCACCCCGAAAGATCAAGAAAAAACTACCTTTACTTGCCCATGGGGTACATTTTCCTATAATGTCTTATCTTTTGGATTGTGTAATGCACCTGCTACCTTCTAGTGGGTTGTTCTAAGTATTTTTGTAGATTTTAATTCATGATTGTGTGGAAGTGTATATGAATGATTTTACTATTTATGGTGATACATATAATGAAGCAAAGACAAATCTTGAAAAATTTCTGTAGACATGGAAAATATACCAATTGACATTGCACATTTGATTCTGATTACTAATACCATTTCATCCTAAATTATCCCTCGATCTAACCATTTAATCAAATTTCCTTATTTGATTAAATTCATCAATTTCCTTCCCTTAATTAAATAAATCATTTTATCTAATTAAGTCTCTCTCTTTTGTTAATTAAATCAATCAATCAGATCTAATTATCCCCATTTAATTAAATATTCAATTTTATTTAATTAAATCTCTAAAGTCTGCTTATTAAATTAAATAAATTAAAACCTTATTTGGTTTAATCTAACATCATCTCTTTTAATTAAATAAATCAAAATCTTTATTTAATTAATCCTTTATCACATTCTTCTCACATTTGATTTAAATAAATCCACAAATCTAAGTCAAATTTGTCACATCAACTAATCTCTCATTAAATTAATTAACCTTGATTAATTTAATCTCTTTTCATGTCCCATCCTCTAGCTTTTACCACTTGCACATGAAAATAGATTTAATTCATTTATTAAATCTCTATTTTCCTCACAAGGCATCTTTAAAGGAATATTCCTCAAATTTGAATTCAAAATCCAAGTGGGATGAGTCCTTCCAACAAGGCATTTACTTTCTCTTACATGTCCTTTGCCTTGAGCCAAGTGGCATTCAATGCAACTCCTTTTCCTCTTACATGTCATTTCAACAATTTTAAAATTCAAATATATGCATTTATTGACACATTCTTCAAAACTTGCGCATCCTCCATCCACTCACAAGTTGACAAGTGGCACTTTGTCATTGGCTCATTCTTAGTCCCACATTGCTCTATTTTGGGCATGCTTTCAACTTGTCAATCTATAAATAAAAGGGTAATCTCCTCAATCTATCATCCACAATTTGAATAAAGTTACTATGCTCAAATATTTAGCAAATTCCATCCATTATCATTGAATCTTAGCAAGGTTATGCAGATTTTCCTATTGGAGCACTCATCAACATCAACAAAGTGGATCAAATCTCTTCATCACATCAATCTTGCATCATAGGAAATGGGAAAGGACCAATTTTCACATCAAATTGGCACCAATTCCCCCATGGGATCATGAGTTTGCTAGTTTAATTAGGATTCAATCTCTATTTTGTTGTTTTCATTGTGTTCTTCATCTTTTTCCCTAATTTAAACTTTGTAAATGGATTTCATGGGGAATCCTTGTTCTTGCTTGCATTTCACCTTCTAATGTGTTTGTTCTTATTGTTTTGCAGGTATTAGGATTGGGGTTGACACATTTGGTGCTAAAAGGAGGGCAATATCAACATTCAATCACATTTTTTTATCAAATTCATGCGTTTTTCTTTGTTTATAGGTTTAGTGTCGCTGTTCAGCATTGCTGGTTCTCCAACGCCACCATATAGCACTGCTGGAAATTCAAACTGCAACGCTGAAGTCTTCCCACCCAAGATTTTGAATTTCAAACTGCGCCGCTTGACTAATTTGACCCGCGATAATTTTCAAAAAAATCAAATTGCGACGCTGGCAAATAGGGCAATGCATTTGAGCTCACTGGTTCGAGTACAAAGCACCGCTGACTGGTAAGCAGCGCTATACAACACCACTAGAGAAATCAAATTGCGATGCAGTCACGGGTTGCGCTGCTGACAGGGAGTAAAAAGTTGAAATTTCATTTTAGCACGTGCCTTTTGTTAAATGATAAGTTTATCTTCTGTTTTTTGCTTTTTAACCTCTGTGTTTTGCAAAATTTGACTGATTTTCTTTCTTGTAGGTTGGTTCAATTGAAAACAAAAGAAAGAGAAGCATGATGATGGTATTTCACAAAATTAAAGTGTTTTTAAACACTTTAGTGTTTGTTTAGCACTCTTAGGAAACTGTTATCCCTCTTTGCTTAGGACACTAATTTCATTTGGTCTTTTAAAAAGAACCTTTTCAATTTTTACAAAGGCTTAAAATGAACATTAGGAATACAACTTACTAGAGTTTGTTTTTTGGTTAAAAATTGAACAAAACAACTCTCATTTGTCCTTTGGTGTTTTAAAAAGAACTCACAATTGCTTTGTGTCTCTAAAATGAACAAGTGCAACTTTGTCTTCATGATGGCTTACTTAAACTAACTTCATTGAAAAAGGACGTATGCGCTTCTCTCGCACTTTATAACAATCTTGAGAATCAAAAGGCCTTTTTTTGTGATTTTAGATTGAGATAAAACAATCACCTCCGCACTTCATTTTTGGGTTTAAAATTGAACAAAATCTTGTGAGAGTGTGAATGAATGTATTGCATGTGTTCTCCCTTTGTTTCTAAACAAGGGTCGATCGAACTATGAATAAGTTTATGTTAGAATTTTGAAACAAGCACAAAACCATGAGCCACAGGATCAAACACAAACAAATACACCTTCCATGTAAGAGATCTACAAACAAATGTATGCAATTAACTTCAACAAGAAAAAGCTACAGAAGAGAAAAACTTTCAAGAAGAAAATGAAAGCTACAAATATTCTCCCGTTAATAATTACAATGAGATCAATCCTTATAAAAGGAGATCAAGAAACCCTAAAGAAAAGCCTAAAGGGAAACCCTAGTGTGCACACTTAATAATTAATAAATAATTAATTATTAATGTGCCTAAGTTTAGCTTAAATAACTAAAGTGATAAGTGACTTAATTAATTAACCAATATGATTAAATTAATTAAGTAAAACAACTTATTACTCTAACACCCCCCCTTAAGATGAACTTATGAAGTAGCTAAAAACACTAAGGAAAAGATGCATGAAAGCAAAGATGGGTCCCGACAAACAAGTCTAAGTAAGGTACCCATGTACAAATAGAAGATCTCTATAAAGCAGAGAAATAGAGAAAACCTCATGGGAAAAAAAACTCTACTCCAAAAAGAGATCAAAGGTGATTGAAGGTCTAAAAAGCCTCCAAATCAAGGAAATGTCCTGAAAAAGAAGAACATGTAGAACATCACAGAAGCATGAAGAAGCTGCAAAATCTGTCGAAAGATGACTACTATGGTGCCGAAGAACCTCCTCTGAAGATAGGATGATCAGGATCAAGAAGACAACAATCTGCATGAGTGCCCCCAATGACACTACTTGAATCAGATGGGAAAAGTACCAAAAAGTCTGAAGAACTCTGATCAACCAAGGAAATGGAAGGTCACTCCAATGAAACCATGGAAGCATTAACACCAACAGTAGAAACCCCCCATAATGCTGAAAAGGGAGAGGTGTGACAGGTACACTGAAACTGAATGTCAGAAAGTAGTGCATGAAGAGGAACCAAGAGCATCTGAAGGTGCAAACATGAAAGTACAAGCTGATAGAAAGGATTTGAAACCAAAAGTCACATACGCATGAGAAAGGTATGAAGGCAAACAAAGGCAAACATCAACCCCCAAGGCACTTTATATCATAGTGCGAGTACAATAAGGCACAAAGTGATGTACAAGAAACCAAATTCTACACATACAATGCTGAGGCACTTTATATTAGTGTGTTTACAAAAGAGAAATACATGCAATGTGAGCCCATAATGTTTACAATGTCCAAATAGGACAACATGCTGAAAATACAATTCTCTTATAGAAAATTAGGAAATTGGTAGCACCATGATGAAGTAAATGAAAAAACATGCACTTTAAAAAAAAGGGTACCCAAAAAAGTGTCCGGATGCAGAATATATGGCATGTCAAAGTCTCCAAAATGAGAACTAAACAGCTACAACACTGATAAAATAGAAATCTAGAAAAAAATTGAAGTCAAAACTGAAAAATACCTGCACCACTATGAAGAGCACGAAATTTGACCCCATTTCAAAAAAAATTGCATGCAAAAAGACCACCGTATGGCTGAGATATGGCCTCTGGAAGTTGAGGTGCAAAACTAAAAAGCCCAACGGAGAGGTGCTGAGAAGAGCAAAAAGTGATCTCCGCTAAATTTAGCAAAACTACCTCCAAATGTGAAGGTCCACTAGATTTAGTGTGCACGAAAAAAACTCCTCCAATTACAATGCATTATTTTGCATAAAAAAGCAAAATACTAGGGCTTATTACAAAAAATTGATTTTTAAAAAAAAACAATAATTTTTTTTATTAAAAAAGATTTTTTTTAAAAATGGAGGGGGTGGGCGGAGCCCACACCCCTACCATTGCCGCCCGCCGATGGCAAGTATAGGGGGCGGAGGTGCTTGGCCTGAGGGCCTGCCACCACAGGGTGGCAGGTACCCTCGGGTACAGTACCCAAAAAAAAATTTAATGCAAACTTTATAAAAAACCTGCGTGCCTATTAAAAAGGCCTTAAATTTTTTTATTTTTTTTGGACAAATTTAAATGCAGGAAAAAAAATCAAAAGATTTTTTTTACTAGGGTTAATTTTTCCTCGATCCGCGTGTAGACGACGAACAGGGTCATACGAATAAAATTTTTGCCTCACGAATAGCTGACGCCAAATATAGGTGAGTTTACAGTCAATCTTTAGGTTTTTGGCTGCTTTGAATGAAATGGTGAGGTCCGTTTGTGCTCAAAATGCTCCAAAAAATTGAACAACCCCTCGATCTGACAAAGAAACCTTTCTTCAAACCCTCACAGATCTGACAAACGGAAGCCAATTTTGACGAAACAAAGGTAATTTTTGACTATTCTGACAGCTCTGGATTCAATGGAGAGGTCTAATTCATGCCAAAATTCTTCTAAAAACTTCCTCCTTCAAAATTTGCAAAGAAAGCAAAGGGGATTAAGATCTGAAGCCTGCAACCCTTGTTGAAAAAGAAAACCTCATAAATCGAGAAGGGGTTCACTGAATCCATGCTCTGATACCATGTTAGAATTGTGAAATAAGAACAAAACCATGAGTCACTGGATCAAACACAAATAAATACACCTTCCACACAAGAGATCTGCAAACAAATGTATGCAATTAACTTCAACAAGAAAAAGCTACATAAGAGAGAAAAGCTTTCAAGAAGAAAATGAAAGCTACAAATATTCTCCCATTAATAATTACAATGAGATCAATCCTTATAAAAGGAGATCAAGAAACCCTAAAGAAAAGCCTAAAGGGAAACCCTAGTGTGCACACTTAATAATTAAAAAATAAATAATTATTAATGTGCCTAAGTTTAGCTTAAGTAACTAAAGTGATAAGTGACTTAATTAATTAACCAATATGATTAAATTAATTAAGTAAAACAACTTATTACTCTAACAATTTATTCACTTTTGTTTATCTTAGAGGGCCTGCCTTAGGGAAAAAGTACTCACCCAAGGGAACAACTCAACTGGTAACACTCTAAATCCAAGAGTATTTCCAACCGGGATATAAATGTAGGTATTGGAATAAATTCCAACATCACACGGTTGGCTCCGATGAGATGGATCTGAAAAGGGACTCTTGTCGTATGGGTCAATCTCCATGAACAAAAATCCCTAATTAAAACCCATGTTTTAGAATTGCCAAAATCCTTGATCTATTTGTTGGTGCAAGAATCGTTTTGAAGCTGCCCCACACTTTTACGGTCTTCAGTAGAAATGGAAAGCATGCCATGGGAGTTTCATGGGTGTTGATGCTTGGCTACCCCGTATAAGTGAGTGTCGTGGGGGGAGCGAGTGGGGTCAAGCATCTAACCATTCGCTAAAAATAAGTGTAGTTGAACTTGTCCAAGTGGGGACTCAACAAATATTGTCTTCCATATCCATAGGGTTGCACTCATTCTTGGTTACGAAATGCTTTGCTTGTTTGAAAACATCTTGGAAACAAACACTTAAACATCATCATCAAAATTTCAAACCCTTTAGGAGACAAATACAATTGACCCAATTCATGTTTTATTGCTTTCCCTTGGGATTCTATCCTTAGAGGTTTCTAAACACTTGGATTACATCTCAATTTTCCTACTAAAGATCAACAATAGGTAACCCTTGCCTTGGATTCATCAAAATTCCACATAACATACTTTGTGGGATTCGAAATAATTAAGACATTGGACACCTAGTTTGGAAAACCTAATCAAAGAAGTGTTTGTGGTAAAATCAATTCACTAATTAAGATGAAATAAATTGAACCCCACACATGTGCTTGTGTATCTTTTGTCTTTAGGTCTTTTGAGCAAACATTGATCTTTTGGTTTGAAGGGAAAAGCATGTTCTTCAAAACCTTGGCCTTGTAAACATGTCCTTCTTAGGTTCATTTAGGATCAAAATCAAACACTTCATCCATTTCAAACATTTATCATCCATCCCACAAGAAACTTTAGAGCTTTGGAAACATCATTCTAGACTTGGGTAAATCATCAAAATCAAAATCACCTTGTTTAGTTAGGAGTATGGGAATGCATCCTTTCTCATACCTCTAGTTAAATTAGCACCCCTTTGAACAAGTACATCCTAAGATAACATCTAAACATCTTAGGGTTTACAAGTTCATTATCCAACTCAAACAATCAAAATCAAGCCCTAATTCTAGCATTGATCTAAAGTCCCTAAATGTTCAACACTCATATCATTCACCCCTTTTCATCCTTCATCTCATCATTGGTCCTAAACACCTTAAAGGTCACTTTTACAACAAGGTCAAAACACAAGAGGAACATGGAATATAAACTTGATCCATACATCATGAGTAATCCAAGTCAGCCAAAATATCAAATCCTTACAATGCCAATTGATTTTCAAAACTCACATTTATACAATCCATACATGGGATCATTATCTCCTACAAACCTCAATGGTACAACAAATGTGAGTCTACCCAATTTGAATCTTGGAACACCTTTTCTGATGGTAGATTTAAATCCAAGTCTAACATTGCAACCAAATACGCAATGCATGAGTCTTCAACAAAACAACATCATCCCACCAAATCCATACATGCCAAAAGTGAATATACCAAGTACAAGATTACCAAACATGAATCCAAACTTGGAAAAATTTGGGATAAATATGTTTGCGAATCATACAAATGTTGTTCAAAGTCCAAACAAGATGTTAAAAACTCCATGTATTAATCGAAGTCAAGGTAACACCATGCAAAATCAAAGTTACCTAAATCAAGGCAATGTGATTCCCAATACCAACAATGTTCAATTTCAACCTATTATGCCAAATCTGAACATCATCCCAAATCAGAACATTGTCCAAAATCAATTTGTCCATGATCCCATTCAAAAAGCACAAGTATGCATCCCAAATTTGCTTGAACAAAAACCAAATCAACTATATCAAGGGAGTCAATATCAAAATCAAGATCAAATTTGGCGAGATCAAATTGCTAAACTACCAAAATAGTTGAGTCATTGCGCCAAGAGACACCTCCACCACCATTACCCATATCAACATCATTCCTTGGTTTAGGGCTTCCCCCTTTACCTAGCACCAATCACTCCATCCAAATCAATCCACCTAACACCAATCAAGCCATCACATCAAATCCTTTGAATATACCATCGACATCGCACCAACGGATGGTATCTAATCAAATGACAATATCAATCCTAACAAATCAAAATATGGTCTCCCAAGGATCTATTGCCTCAGTCATTCCGACCATTCCTATCACCTCGATCACTCCAACCACCCCTATCACACCCATCATATCTCAAACCTTCATGATCACTCCAAATGTATCTCAATGACTTGTCACTACATCCAACACGATTCCAAAACCACCATTGCCATCATCACCCACACCACTCCTTGGCTTGGGACTCCCACCTTTACCAAATATCAATCAAAATCAAACCAACATTCCAAACACCAATCAAAACATCACGCCAAACTCTCAAAACTTGTCATCGATATCACAACAATAGATGACAACTACACAAGCAATCATGACATCATTGACCACCCCCCTAACATCTCAAATCATGAGCTCTCAAGGACCAACCATATCAATCACACCATCCACCAACCAAATCTCAATAATCAAAACGACGATACCTCTTATCACCACAACAAGCACTATTACAAAACCATCTCTGCCACCACCACCACCCAAACCAATACAACATTGCATTGCAAGCCGCTCAATAGGCTGCTTATCAGAAGGCACTCCAACAAAACCAAAATCTACAAGCTGCACAACTAGCTACTCAACAAGTTGCACAAGCTGCTCAAGTTTCCCAAGCCACACTACAAGCCCAACAAGCACAAGCCTAGGCTCAAGCACAAGCCCAATACCAAGCCCAACAAGCAAATGTTGTTCAAATTCCCAACAAAATGTTAACGACTCCATGTATCGATCCAAGTCAACGGTCACATGATCAAGACCGATCCATCAACAAACACATGGAAGATGTTTCTACCTCATCCGAAGATCAAATCAACATACATCAAGAGTCACTTTTTGATCATGATAGGAATCCTTCAACAATATCCGACAATGATCCATTTCAAGGACTGTTAACATTATTTGATCCTGTAATCAACAATCCATCGACCAATGATCATGTTGAAAATGTCTCTACATCACCTAATAAGTTAGAAGGCATATCTCAAGAATTCATTCCAAAGCATGATCAGTGTCTTTCGCCAAGGTCTAGCAATGGCCCTTTCCAAAACATGTTTTCAGATATTGAAGGAATCTTCAACTCAACATTTGATCCAAATCCACTTAACGATCTAGAGGATATTGAGCCACTTCCCATTCCTAATAAAGATATCCAAGGATCCTTTGAAATTGACCCATGTGAAGAACTTGATCCAAAGCATGACAAATGCAAGTCCAAAATTAATCAAGATTAAGAATTTGTATCTCCAAGATACTACAATGATGTAATGGACACTCTCCTATCTATACAAGATGTCATAAATGATGATCACATCCATATATCACATTCTCCTCCATCTACCCATGAGATGCTTTTTGTGGATGGACACGTAGATGATCTTCATTCAGAATAGGATTCCTTTAATCTTGACATTATTACACAAAAAGAGCAGGTTACTAATTCCTATAGTCAAATAGAGTTGTCAACATCAGGATCAGATATATCCCAAATTCAGACTGAGGACATCATGTATGGAAACATCCAACATTATCCACTCAAGGAAGCAGGTCAGACAGAACAAGATATTTCAAAGTTAGCAGAGTAGCAAATTGAAATAACATCATCTGCAGTGGTCATTTATCAAAGAATGGATTCTAAATAGGAACCCTCAAAACAAGCAGAATCAAGGAACGAAGGTGCCACTACCACAATACTGGGGGCAACTTCATCTAATGCAAGCATCAACATAGGGAGCATGAAGAATCCTTATGATGAAACCAATGCTAATACTACAACCAGACATGTCATGAATCTTCATCCACCCATCACCCCATCCACTAATTGGGACCAATATCAAAAGAAAGATTTGAATCAAAGCACAAAGAACGTTATCAAAGAAAAATCAGTTAGAAAGTATAATGGACAAATCAAATACACATGGATACCAAAGAATACAAAGAAAGACCATCCCTATCAAACTCCATCAGTCAAAGAAACTATGGGGTAAAATAAAAAAGGGAAAAGTATCCATTAAAGATGTTCGCAAAAGAAAAAGCAGGCTTTTCAAGTGACGTACAAAGTGTATCAAGCAGTTGGTCCTAATTCCATGCACACTTTCGTATCCACCCATCATTGCTCATCTTCCCAAGTTTGGAGAGTCAAAGGTTCCAAATTGTAAACCAATCCATCTCCTATCCCTAAATACACTCCATCCACGCCTCCACACATGATATCCAATTCTTACATTGACCATGTACTGGTAATGACCCTTCATCATAAGGATTCAGAAGGCACTCTATCGCGATGTGCGCACAAAGACAAAGTTAACTCCGGTATCAACGAAGAAGATCAAGAATCTCAAAAGTTGTATACAAGTGCACATATCTTAGCAAAGAAACTTCTTCAAGTAGGCTATTGATGGCACATCATGACAGAAGAATCTACATCAACACCACCAGATGGGTCAGCATGAATCTTTCAAAAAAAAACCAAAAAAATCAAAAAATATGAAAATCCAAAAAAATCAGAAAAAGGATTGAAAACAGTAAAGAAAAAAATCATCCTCTAGTGAAAACCACATGGGTGGCGCTTTGGGAAATACCATGATGAAAACCTGGCAAACAGGCATCATGTGTAGAATCGAGCATCTACGTGCGCCACTTTAGGTGAAAGCGTCTCATCCCATTTGTACTAAATCAAACATTCCATCCATCTCAGCCATAATAAATCAATTCATCCATGAACCATTTATGCAATCCATCTGCATCCATAGTCCAAATTATTTTGATCTTGGTAAAAGTTTGGTGCACACTTTATGCTTGCTTACGGTAAACATCTTGACATGGGTCATTTTCATTGATCCTATCCTACCCAGCATTATCTGAGCCATGAAGCATTATCCAAATGAGCATTCTTTATCTAAAAACCTTATCTTATCACAAGATAATCCATATCCCTCAATCCGTACACCTATCCAAGCATCCACACATCGCATTCCATACATTGCTAGACATAGGGGGTAGATATTTACATCTTGCTTCAGGAATAAATCTTGATCTATATCCTCCAACTTATGTGGTGATCTGAACATTGACAAATGTGAAATAAAATTGGTCCACCACTTGTGAGCAAAAAGACAAATCACTAGCCCATGGCACATTTTGACGAGAAAACATTCCTTATCAAGCTTCATCTTTCATCGAACATCAATCAATATCAGTTGCATCTAATTTACACTTCAAACGTCACATCAAATCATCCAAAACAACTTTTGTTCCAAAACCAAGCTTCAAAATCCTGATCAATCAAATCCAATCAATCCATCATCATCTTGGGATATCCTTGTGTTGCTTAACACTATCCTTGCATTGTTGTGTATCCTGAACAATGTTATCATCGTCAATCCCTCATCATCTTGGGATATCGATCTTAATCCTTGTGTTGCGTAACACTATCCTTGCATTTTTGTTCATCCTCAACAATGTTATCATCATCAATCTATCAATTTGATCAATCAACCTTAGCTTGGTTTTCAAAAAAATCCCAAAACAAAGCACTAATATCATCACACATGTCCATATCCAAAATGTCAAAATCATGCAAAAAATCCAAAAACATTCAAAACATATCAAAAATCCAAAAACACTCATAAAAAGTTAGAAAAACATCAAAAACATGGTATCCGAACTACATTGTCTTTGAGCTTAAACGTAGGCAAGGCTAATCTTTGATGAGTCCCCGAGACATCAAAATCCAAAAACATTCATAAAATATCAGAAAACCCCAAAACATTTAAAAAATAAAAAATCAAAACATTTGAAAAACCCAAAAACAACCTCAAAACATTCCAAAAACGTCAAAAAACATCCAAATATTTGAAAAAATCCATCCGTCCCATTTCACTTTCACCTGTGATAATCAATCATCCATAATAAACTGATCGTCACCTTCATCCTTTGGAAACACAAACGAAAACAATCACAACAATCAACAAAAACAAGCTTCAAACACCAAAATCGAAATCGAAGCAACAAATCGTTAAACGTAAATTCAAACTCTTGATCATTTTCAAACATGTCAATCAACCTTATATCAACAGCCTATCAATCAACTTATCAAACAATATCATCCTATACAATGCATGTCCTAGGATATATCGTTCCGATAATGGGCATCATTTTGGATATCAGCTTGGATTCTTATCCTATCAAAACACATCCCTTTGGCTGAAGGTATGAAGAACATTGGCTTGTTTGCGTACTTGATCTTTTCTTTTGATTTATCTTATTGCATTCATTCCAAGGACCTCTTGATGATATCCAAACAAAGGATTTAGAGAGATAGGAATGGGGCAACGATCATTATTTTTTGTCTATTGTGCTTGTTGGACGTTCTTGTAAAATAACTTGGCGAATACTTGCTTTGTTAGGTATGTCTTAGCAAGGTTTTCGTATGTCAAGTGTGAACAAGAATACTCCTATCTGTTTGTTGAGTCAAAGTCCATCGCACTAGGTACAACGCCATCCTAGTTCTTTATACCCTGATGCATCATCCCTACGTGTGTTATCAAACATAAGGTAATTGGCCCCTTTGAAAATCCCAACTCCTCGGCAAACAAATCATCATCATCATCATCATCATCATTATCATTATCTCTAATAAAGTTGGCTAGTTGGTGTCTCTTGTCATCATCTTATTTTCTTCCTACTTCCTTTTGCACTAACATGTTACCATGACAGTTAATCATAAATCATCAATAATGCATCCATCCTGCATCCACAAACCGTCAGCATACTGCATAATGCATATCATACCATATAGAAAGCATTAATCATACCACATGCATTCATCCTCATCATTGCATAATATAGATTGGTTATTCTAAGAAATTCATAAACCATACATCTATCACCCATACACATAATCATAAAAGCATCATCATATCATATCATGTGCATCCATATCATCCATGCATCATCGTATCATCCATCACATATAAACATCATAATCATCTCATATATATCATCAATAATGTAACTGTCATGGTACAAATCAGGATCAAGTGTGAGTAATATATCAAAATAGGCATGAATCTACCCATGGCCGATGACTGTCTACATCATCAAATATGTCTACATCAAACATACGAGCTGAACTAATCTTGAACCTCTTTGTCGAGAGATCGACCCTCAAATCAAACTTCTTTGCCCGATCTCTCGAGGGGGAAATATACCAACATAATTCTTCACACTAGGGCAACAGTGGGGCATCATAAAATCAGAGAATTTTTAACTTTGTTCTCAACAAGATTATTCTTTGAACCAATGCAACAAGTGCATCGGTTCAAAGAGGGGAAAAATGTAGACATGGAAAATATACTGATTGGGATTGCGCATCTGATTTCGATTACTAATACCATTTCATCCTAAATTATCCCTCGGTCTAACCATTTAATCAAATTTCCTTATTTGATTAAATTCATCAATTTCCTTCCCTTAATTAAATAAATCATTTTATCTAATTAAGTCTCTCTTTTGTTAATTAAATCAATCAATTGATCTAATTATCCCCATTTAATTAAATAGTCAATTTTATTTAATTAAATCTCTAAAGTCTGCTTATTAAATTAAATAAATTAAAACCTTATTTGGTTTAATCTAACATCATCTCTTTTAATTAAATAAATCAAAATCTTTATTTAATTAATCCTTTATCACATTCTTCTCACATTTGATTTAAATAAATCCACAAATCTAAGTCAAATTTGTCACATCAACTAATCTCTCATTAAATTAATTAACCTTGATTAATTTAATCTCTTTTCACGTTCCATCCTCTAGCTTTTACCACTTGCACATGAAAATAGATTTAATTCATTTATTAAATCTCTATTTTCCTCACAAGGCATCTTTAAAGGAATATTCCTCAAATTTGAATTCAAAATCCAAGTGGGATGAGTCCTTCCAACAAGGCATTTACTTTCTCTTACATGTCCTTTGCCTTGAGCCAAGTGGCATTCAATGCACCTTCTTTTCCCTTACATGTCATTTCAACAATTTCAAAATTCAAATATATGCATTTATTGACACATTCTTCAAAACTTGTATATCCTCCATCCACTCACAAGTTGACAAGTGGCACTTTGTCATTGGCTCATTCTTAGTCCCACATTGCTCTATTTTGGGCATGCTTTCAACTTGTCAATCTATAAATAAAAGGGTAATCTCCTCAATCTATCATCCACAATTTGAGTAAAGTTACTATGCTCAAATATTTAGCAAATTCCATCCATTATCATTGAATCTTAGCTAGGTTATGCAGATTTTCCTATTGGAGAACTCATCAACATCAACAAAGTGGATCAAATATCTTCATCACATCAATCTTGCATCATAGGAATTGGGAAAGGACCAATTTTCACATCAAATTGGCACCAATTCCCCCATGGGATCATGAGTTTGCTAGTTTAATTAGGATTCAATCTCTATTTTGTTGTTTTCATTGTGTTCTTCATCTTTTTCCCTAATTTAAACTTTGTAAATGGATTTCATGGGGAATCCTTGTTCTTGCTTGCATTTCACCTTCTAATGTGTTTGTTCTTATTGTTTTGCAGGTATTAGGATTGGGGTTCACACAATTTCTTAAACGATGTATTGATACTAATATTTCTTTAAGTCATAAAAAACGTCATATTTTAATGACTAAACCTATATTGTTTTGGGACATTTTGTATTTCTAAGAAATGAATTACCTATGCCTACCTCTCCAAAGGATGTACGTAATTTTTTGAGACATGCTGGTTATTATAGAAGGTTTATCCAAAATTTCAACAAGATTGCCTCACCTCTCTTTGTTTTGCTAGGAAAAGATGTTGATTTCTCGTGGAAACCCGAATGCTAGCAAGCCTTCGAAGAAATCAAAGGTAAACATATAACTACATCTGTGTTGAGAGGGCCCAATTGAGAACTGCCATTTCACATCCATATCGATGCATTAGACAACTCCATGGGAGTGGTACTTGGATAGAAGGAAGATTCTCTCTTTTACTTCATCTATTATATTAGTAAGAATATTACTGCTGCAAAGGTAAATTATACTGTCACTGAAAAGGAATTCTTGGTTGTAGTCTATGTGATAAATAAATAACTGGGTACAAAGTCTTTGTGCATATGGATCACTCTGCTATTAGATTTTTGATGAATAATCCAGTTGTTATAGGATGAGTGATTTGGTGGTTACTTCTCTTGCAGGAATTTCACATTACTATTCTTAACAAACTAGGATGAGAGAACGTAGTGGTTGATTTTCTATCCAAACTACAACGTGATGCTAAACCAATCCCTGTGGATGATACTTTCCTGGATGAACATATTTTTTCTATTTCTTTAAAGAGCCCATGGTTTGTTGCTATTGCTAACTATCTGTATATTAAGTGTAATATGAAACATTCATCTCACCATTGATCGTAGTGGTGGATAATGCATATTTTTCCTGGGGGTTTGGTGAGAGCCTATGAGGCTCCATGACCCAATATGGTAGGGTGGAGAGCATGCCTTCTTTTGTTGTGTTTCATTTTATTTTCTCTATGTGCAAATATGTGTATATATATATATATATATATATAGAGAGAGAGAGAGAGAGAGAGAGAGAGAGAGAGAGAGAGAGAGAGAGAGAGCGCACCACCACTCAATCCATGATTATGTTTTGGGAATAGAATTTTGAATTCCCACAAGAGCAACAACATAATCAAAATATTTTTTAGGTGGAAAATATTGTGATTGAAAGGGAGATTGAAAGGGGTGTTTTGAGGGAGTAATAAAATGGGAGTCATCAAAGAGAGACACAAAATAATCAACTTCTATACTAGCTCTTAAGTGAGTATAAATTAATTCAAGATTATGAGATATATAAATTGATTAACTTTTTAATTTTCTTTTAGTTCCATCCCTACAATTTGACCACGTAAACCAATTATGAATGTGGTTAGAATGTCTACCATACAAAAGGTCAACCACACCCAAAGAGTTACGATAATAAAACATATTTTGAAATTCCTCTTAATTGAGTTTAGTCTGATTACATCAATTGTGATCCTTATGATATTCCATATATTCTTTCACAAATCCTTATATTGTTAAATTTGATATATTCTCTTCTCACACCTAATGATAATGATATATGAATTTAATATATTTATGATTTTTAAGTGTGGTATATTATTTATGAATTAATAATGATAATTATTTCATTTATAAAAAAAGTGCTTGCAAGTATGTCTTAGTATGATCATGAATGCTTTAAATTAGAAGGAAAAAAAATGGACCATTGAATTGTACATTTCCTTTCTCACTATCTTTCCTAATAGTTATTTTTTTAAATTTCTAACTTTAATTTTTCAACCACTCATATGAATTAATTTTTTTTATTCTTGTCCCTATAAGATTTAAACTAAAATAAAATATAATTATACTAATTTTTAAGTCACCTTTTTTCAAAAAATCAAGTTTACAATATGATAACATAAATATAAAAAATACATTAAAATATATAAATAAAAAATTAGATAAACATTGAAACTTAATTAAAAAAAATAAAAATATGTACATTGAATTGTGAAATATCTTTAATACAAATTATAACTTTTTACTCTTAAATTAGATTTGAAAAAGACTTAGTTATTTAAGTTCTCCTTTAATGTTTATCCGTACATTTTTAAAGATTAGATTGTGTTTAGGCGTGAAAAAGCTACAGTCGAAGGAAGTCCATTAGGATTTTTCCATGTGACGCGGAATGATTTCGACGCCTTTCGTTTCTTCATTGCTTTTTCAAAGAAATAATTTATGGTAAGTTGTTGAAATCAGCATAGGCTAATACGGGAATAAAACTGAGAAATTAAATTTAACGTAAAATTTTACTAACAATTTGAATGGTAGTTGGGGGAAATTTAAAGGAAGAATGGTTGAATTGTACAATCGCAGTGTCATTTTAGGTACCGTGCATCCATTTTTTCCAACAATTGTCAAAATTTCTTTTCAACTTTTTATCACTGGCCACGTGAAATGTCCGTCCTTTTCTTTGTTTCAATAAAAAAAAATAAAAAAATGTCCATCCTTTCGTTGACCGGCAAAATTGAAAACGAAGGGCACTGTGTAAGCTAAGATTGAAAATGAAGCGCACTGTCTTTGGTCATCTACCTATCTTCGTTTTTTTTTTTTAACTTTGATCAGAATCAATGCACTATGGATTATTATTTTAAGGTGCATTATTCGCAACAAAGACAATAAAATGGCATCTGTCATACGAAAGAAATAGACGTGCCTGTGGATGGACCCTACCGCTTCAACCTTTATAACATTAAATAATTATGAGGTTTAGACAACATAATAACGTACCTTCAAAGTTGCTTTAACTTTAGTCACATACATCAACATCAAAATTTCTTTAGCTGGCCCCCTCCCCAGTTTAATAGAAAGAGAGGAAAAAGATGCAGCATGAAAATGTATTTGATGTTCGTATAATAGTATTAGGGTTAATAGTAATAAATAAAATTGTTTTCAAATTTTACAGTGTAATTAGGGAATGGATTAGTGCAAATTTATATATTTTGGTTTTAAGGTGTAATCGTATGATTTCTATTGTCAGTAAAATCTATAATACAAATCATGTTATTTATGAGATTTATATTTTGAGTTTCAAGACCATGCATGATTAAGTGTGATGTCTTTTGTCTATATGGTTATGATAAAAATTTTCACAATTACAATTCATTGGAAATGTTTGATTTTTTTTGAAAGAAGGAATACTAGCACTAACAATTTGATTAACATTTTCCTTCTTGTCTATGTAATTATACTTTTAGAAAAGATTTGGACTTCAAAAATTTTGTAGGATATGAAAAAGCATTAGGGACTGCTGATCTAAATTTGAATACATTTATTGTCAATGGCTTAGACTCAACCATTTTGGCATGTGCATAAAGATCAATGGAATATGGGATGCATCTCATATCGACAAGTGGCTTAAGCAATCCTTCAAAGGTCTTACAAATCCAAATCATGTAAGGAATTTTGTGATATAGAACATAAGAATTCAAATTGTATGACAAAATCATTGACATGTTTGTTAGGTCCTTGATTGTACTCAAGTAGATTAGAAATAGTAAGTTTAAGTCCCTCGTTAACTATGAATTGCTTTAAAAATATTCTTCACACAGGCTACTCAAAGAACCCACAATTGAAATCCAATATAATTGGCTTAAATATCCATGTAAACTAGAAACTCCATGATATAGTGTCATTCCATCTCCACTAGGACAAAGTACATACACAACAAATATTCTATCTACACACTCTTCTTTAGCTTTAGGTATCATCCACCTTTTTGTTTCACAACTAAGCTAGTTCTAACTAGTCCTTAGCTAAGCCATTAATTTTTTTTCTCCTATATAGTTCTTTTGTGTGTGATCATACGAAGGATTGCGATTCTTGATATAGCACTCTCTTTTCGTCTCAAGTTGCCTTATCCACATGCTTACTCTTAATTTTTCTTGCATGTACTTTTTCATTGCCTGAGTAGTATTTGAGCACTCTTTCATGCTAGAATTTCACTTATTTATCCACTTGTCATTTTGTTTTATCCATGTGCTTTTCCTTCTATCTAATTTCTCTTCTACCACCATTTTGGACAAATGAAGCAACTCCATGTTCTCTAACCTCTTTAAATAGCTTGGCAGCCAAATCATATCCAATGTCTCCATAGGAAAGGTACCAACTTCATTTAAGGCAATCTCATACGGAATTGGCAATTTTATTTTAAATCTACTTGTGATTAGGTGTTTATGTAACCTCTCTATCTATATCTATTTCATTACTAAAATGTTGTCATCCTAAATTTCACACACATATAGCACCACTAGCACCATTAACAACCCAAAAAGAGTTATCCTAGTTTTTGAATCTCATTGTTAATCCTTTCGACATCTATTTTGCAATCAGTATAAACATTTCCATCCTCATTATATCCTTTTCGCTTTACATGTCTCCTAGTTGATACGATTTTGGAAATCTTGAGGCCAAGATATTTATATTCATTAACCATTTGCAAGGGGTTTCCTCCAAACCCTTTTTCTCTTCAAGATAAAGATTATGACCTTTTTTTTTTTGCTAGTTTTCATTTGCATCCCAACCTCCTAGCAAAACATTTCTAGAGCTTTCAAGTGTTCCCTCAAATCATGCATTATTTTTTTCATGAAGATAAAATCATCTGCATATAGAAACAAGAAACAACTTTATTACATAGCGGGTTAAGTGAACACCCCCACCACCAAACTTTCCACTCCTCTAATTTATCAATGTATAACCCAAATAGTGAAGGAGATAATAGACATCCTTGTTTGACCTCAATGTCACTCGTAATTTTTTTTGATAATCCTTGCTTGATTCTAATTTTGGCTCAAACTTGATCATACAATCTATTAACAATTACCCTAAACATTTTTTAAATCCCAACTCTTCTATTCTACTCCATAATTTCCTTATATGATAGTGTCAAATACTTTCTTGAAGTCAACAAATCAACAAAAGACCTCTTCTCCTTGTCTATCCCAAACCTTTTCAATCAAATGTCCGAAAATAACTCAAATGACCAATTATAAAATATTTTGACCTAAAACTCAATTGCCCTTTCAGCCTCTTTCCCTCCTTTTCTATCCAAATACTAGGTAATTCAACACTCTATCTTGCCCCCCAAAGTGTTTTTTAAAAAGAGAATTGATTATGATAATGTGATTGTCTCAAAGGTTGTAGACATCACCACTTTTCAACAGGGAATGACAACACTACGAATATAATATTTCCAAACTGAACACTCAACACTCAGCTCAAAAGGATATCGCAAGTGTGTTGCGTCCACGGTGAAAGACTTGACTAAATGGAACACATTAGAGCCTAGAATGTATATAAAGGACTCTACTCGGATTCTCGGCTCTAGCCCTCACTTAACTCTGAGATCGGTATCATAAGATCTTTATACAGCATACAAAAGTATCCCAGCTTAGTACAAGTTGAGGGCAGGCGATGTAATCTATTATTGCGTACTGGGATATCATTATATCCCATTTACTTTGCCAGTATTTACAGTGGGCAGTCAATAAAAACCTGTGAGGTGAGGTGCATTATTTAAAATAAAGATCTTTATACAGGATACCAAAGTATCCCAGCTTAGTACAAGTTGAGGGCAGGTGTCGGAATCTATTATTGCGTACTGGGATATCATTATGCCCCATATACTTTGCCAGTATTTACAGTGGGCAGTTAATAAAAACCTGTTTGGTGAGGTGCATTATTTAAGAAAAAGATCTTTATACAGCATACCAAAGTATCCCAGCTTAGTACAAGTTGAGGGCAGGTGACGGAATCTATTATTGCGTACTGGGATATCATTATACCCCATTTACTCTGCCAGTATTTACAGTGGGCAGTTAATAAAAACCTGTTTGGTGAGGTGCATTATTTAAAAAAAAATGCAATAGACCGACGGAAAAGGCATCTGTCAAACAAGAGAAATAGAAGTGTCAATGGATGGATCCTCAGCCAACAGAGGTGTTATCCCACCACTTCGACCTTTCTAACATAAAATAATGGTGAGGGTCACAATAAGATTCTTTCAGCGGACATAAATGTAAACCATCTTAATGCAGGCTCAGGTGCGGCAATACTTTTTATCATTCTAATTCACTTTTGCAGTTTTTTCGGCATTCTGCAACCATCTCAGTAAACATTTGGTAGTGACCCTGGCTGGTTCCAGTTTTCAGCTCAGCAGTCATCCGGGTACACTTTCATAACTATACTTTGCATAAGATTAGTAATATCATTCTAATTGTGCTCATTTTTTATACATCAATACGATATGCCCTCCCCTGTTGTACCCTGCTTGACAATTAATCTCCCATGCACATACAGTTTCCCTTGCTTCCTCTCTGTCGATGCACTTTCCCATTCTGGCACTGCCTATCCAAGCCATTCCGACCTTCACCTTCCCTCTACCATAGATTGTTCCTTCTCCATTTTCTCTGCCAGGAATCTCTCTTGCCTCCTCAACATTCATTCAACCTACCCTCATTTTCTCCATCCACACTCATGGTCCACTCACCTTTGCACCTTGGTGTAGTGCTTTCCCCCGCATGCCAACAAATCACCTTTCCTTATGCTCTCCTTCAAGGTACTCCATTTAGTGGTGGTTTCATCTAGTCTCCTTCAGATCTGCACCAACAGATGGCAGCCACAAAGCAAGGCTATCATGATAATATAGAGGGTTATGACAGCCAATTTTGATAAACTACAAGGCATGTTGCACCCAGACAATTATTTATTGCATGCTTTCAGAATGAGCTTAGCTAAAGCTCATTCCTAAGCTCATTCTAAAGATCGAGGGGAATTGGTGGGGGAAACCTAGAGGGTAGTGAATACCGATACATTTTGTAGGGCTTCAAGTTCTAAGTATCCAATGACATAAGGCTCCATAGCTAAAAACTCTATAGCTAACCTTTCTGAGACTAGGTAGTTAAATTCTTTTAGTTAGAAGGGTTATAGGAATATTTATATTTATTACGCCGAAGGTGTCCTACGCTTAGCATTTGGGAGGCCTTTTTGCGTCCGACGGTGTAAATTCGTGCACAGGCAATCGCCTGCGATCAAATACATCTGAGCGGCTCAATGGTTTTTCATGTTCCACGGTGCAGATTCGTCGAGAGGCAATGGACTACCATCAAATGCATCGCAACGGTTCATCATTTTTTCTGGCTGTTTTCTCGGATCCTCCAAACTCTGCCTCGCTGGTATTGACTTTGGCTTCTCCACTTGCGGTGAGAATCAGATCGTGGGGTTTATTGTTGCTGATTGTTGAGTCGGTAGTTAGGGTTTATTAAATATCTGCCACGACACCATCAAAGCATTCAAATTCTATGTTTCTAGCGCTTGTTGAAAGGGATTTTACTCTGCAAGATTTGTATCAAATGGCGCACAAAACAGACGACAAGGAAGTCGATAGGACGGAAGGCCCCTCCAAGCAGCTGGCAACCAAGGCGACGAGAAAGAGTGCTCCTGCTACAGGTGGAGTGAAGAAGCCTCATCGCTTCAGGCCCGACACTGTTGCTCTCCGGGAGATCCGTAAATACCAGAAGAGCACATAGTTGTCCATAAGGAAGCTTCCATTCCAGAGGCTCGTCAGAGAGATTGCACAGGATTTCAAAATGGATCTGCGCTTCTAGAGCTCAGTTGTGTCAGCATTGCAAGAGGCAGCAGAGGTGTACCTGGTGGGGCTCTTTGAGGGCACAAACTTGTGTGCCATCCACGCCAAGAGAGTTACCATCATGCCTAAGGATATACAGCTCGCTCACCGCATCAGGGAACTCTGCCCATTTTTTCTCATTGGCATCTTTGAGAGCCCGACACAATTTGTGCATGATCTTAAGGTAAGTCACTTGCATAATTAGAAAGCATATGTGGAAACAGGGTATGAACATCGTAGAGAGCTTTGGAACAGGGTATGAACATCGATCAAAGCATATTAGAAACCAATTTTTTGTTAGATGATGTAGTTGCAAATGCCCTGGTAGATGCGTATGCAAAATGTGGAAACATACACAAGGCACGTGAAGTGTTTGACAGAATAGTTCAAAAAAATGTGGTTTAATAATTTTCTATTTATGAGATGGTAATCTTAAATGGTCTTTTCTGGGCACAGTTGCTTTTCTATTGGCAATAGGATCTGTTTGATTTAGAGTAGATATTTAGTTCTATTGGTTTCTAAGGACTTTCCCATGAGCAGTTTATTCAGCACATACTTTCTCTATTGGTTTCTAAGGACTTTCCCATGAGCAGTTTATTCTGCTGAGATCAGCAAAGCTTAGAGAAATCCTTATGACATTCGGTGTTGTGTGGATTAATTTTGCTACTGGCAATTACATATATTGTTACTCTTTTCCCTTCCTCTCCTAGTCCATTTTGCTATGTTTTCTTTGTGCAGGTACTACCACAAAGAGTGATTGTTGCATCAATTGCAACGGCAAGAAGAAATATTCTGCAACACTGAATCATAGCAGCTCAAATCGAAGTTAAAATCAAAGCACACAAAAGACTATCTTAACTGAGAACTTTCTTCATCCGATTATCTATAGGTGCAAACTTTAAAGGCTTGCTTATCTTTGTACTAGAAGAACTTTACAGGCTTGCTTATCTTTGTATATTATAAGTTTTGTGGTAAATTTGTCTCATTAAACCTTCATTTGTTATTTGTGCCTAAAAGTTATTTTCAAGCAATATTTAGTGTCATGCTATGGTAGAACAATAGCTTTACCACAACATATAGTGTGATAGCACACTTTTTTAAAAAGTAATAAAAACACAATCTATATAAAAATAATAATCTACACCTCCAAATCCATAATGAATACAAGGTTGTACTATGTCTATGTTCCATGCATTTTTTTCCAACTATTTTAAGATTAGATAAATTTTGTCATAACAGAAATCTGTTATCCCTCTGCACACTTTTCCTTCTTGCCACCTAGACTATCCTGCCTCGTTATCAATCCAAAAAAAATCCTTTTTCCACTGCACTGCCTTGCTCAAATATGCAACATATCTTGTTCACTTGGGAAGAAATGATTGAAATTCCAATTATAATTGGGGCAGCATAACTCCTAATATACTCAATGCTCATAATATATTTCCTAAACATCATGTGTCTTATACTTTGCAGCCACCCCCATGTGACCCACACCCTGGCAACCTGCTAATACATGAGGATCTAGATAAAGTTGAAATCTATTTAATTTTTTCGCCTTTTCACAATACTCTATTCATGATTCTCCCTTTGTTATTCATGCCCTTCATCATTCAATCTTTCTCTTCCACAAATACCGAGTGCAGCCTATCCAAGTTTTAAATCTGCATTAACTAATCTAAATTGGAGTGTCCACTACTTTTTTTGTTCTCTACCAGTACTTTTATCTTCAAATTGTATTCCATTTTTATTCTCCAACAACTGTGACCTTCACTATGAATTTAATTTCATATTTAATTTTGTATCACTTACATTACCTTGTGTGACCTCTTCTGTCCATCATTAGCTACGTATCCTTTTGTCATAGCTACCATGGTTCCTTGAATCACATCCTCATCCACTCACTGTGTATTTTATTTCATTGTAATTGTGGCCTTTCAGACCTCTTCCCAAAATGTTACTCTTTCTTTTCATTCCTCCCTGCAACCCCTCTGTTCTTGTTTTCTTTGCTTATTCCAGCTGCCTGAAATTGTCTTCCCTAGTTTAATTTTTATTGAATTTTATTGCTACTCTAATCTACAACTCTCCCTCTTCTTTTGTTCTTACTTACTCTGCATTTAATCTCATAATTTTATTTCAAGTTTCTCTAGCTCTATTGATAGTATCAGGTCTCTGCAGGAGCAATCATCAGGGAAAAGTTTGAAGCCAATATTTATTCCAAATTTCAACCTTTCCACATTAAAGGTGAAATTTGAAATACACGGTTGAATCAATTCACATTAGAAGTGGGAATTGATGGACGAGAAAAGGTAGGAATTAATATTAAAATATATTATTTCATATCATAGTTGATAATCTGTTTTTAAAGTATAAAGAAATATTTTTATTATATATTAGTGTTTTTAAATTTAAACAACCTGCCATATTATTTACATTTATTATTTTACCCTAAAAAAATTACGTAGGGATGTCTTATTTCCTTTCACGAGTCGAGCTCCAAGAGCCATCAACAATATTTGCTAGATCTTCAGCTAACTATTTTGTAAATCTGCTTTCGAAGTATGTAAAATTTGGGCGATCTGCTTTTCTATTAATTGAAACATATCTTTCTCAAAAAATTATTTATGTGAAAAAGTCACAACGAACTTTCCTGGTTCATCCAACAAACCATTCTGGGTTTATCATTTGTAAAGTGTTTTTATTAAAGGAAAATTCCAACAACTGCACTTGTAACCCTGCAACTCAACTTGCTTCAAAGATCCCGGTGATCAGTTGTTCTTTTTGGTCCAATGCTAAGTTGCTGCATCTGGTACTGGTTTGGGGGTTCAGTTCGCAGATTCGGCTAAATTTTTATGGCGGGTTTGGGTTCGTTCGCACAAAATGCAAAAGTCCAATGTATTTGCCATTTTATTCACTTTCCTTCACATAGTAATATCTAAAGCATACTTTTCGAGGACTACCGCCCTGTTTAACAAGCATTCGACTGTGGCTATTTTCCTCTATTCTCATTCAAAATTTCACGCCAAAAATTGTGTTATAGTTTTTAAGAGCATGCACCACAATTGTCAAGGTTCAAGAAATTTCATGCCCAGAACTTTAGTTGTTGAGATTCATAGTAGTTTTATTCTTTTCCATTAGAACACCTCTTGAACCTTCAGAAAGAATGTAATCAATGGAAGGCTCCTAAATCAGGCAATATTAACATTGGAATTCTGGTAAACAATTGATTTTAGCCTTTAAATCCACTCCTCAAACTAAAAGATCCACCCACAGTTTGTGTTATTCCTATGCAATGAATTAAGTACGAAAATGGGCGAATCTCTCCAAAACTCCTGCTGGAGTACGTAGTAAGCACTAGAAAAATATGTAATTTCAACACATTTCTGAGTGTTGGTGATTTAAAATAAAATAAAAAATAAAATACAATGAAACAAAAACTAATAAATTAAAATAATATTTAAAATTTTAAAAAGGATACAATGACTGGGAGCTCCGTATTATTCCTCGAGAAGTTAATACCTAAAACGTGGACACTGCATTTTTTCTTGGATGCCACATTTCTCCAACCGCCCATACGCTCCACTGTTTTCATTGGTTCTCTTACCAAAATTCTTCAAATAACATACTGCTCTCTATAATGTTTTTAATTTTCTTTTGTTTAAGACCTAGAATTCAGATTTTTAAATCAGACCAGGATTCCTGTTTCTCATTGGGGGGTTCCTATGTTTATGGTTCTGCCATTTGTTTTCTTAATCAAACTCATCATTTTTTCTACATGGTACAACATTGAAGTCAGATGGTATTCCCTACTCCTCTTTTGTTTTCGTTGATTAAAATGCCTGAACGACCTATATTTATGAGTGCTTTCTATTTTTGCTTCCAATGAAATTTTTATTCAAATGGCCAAAACTATGTTACAGAAGAGCATGCGTGTTGTTTGTTTCACTGGATTCAAATAATCAGATTGACATTATGAAGCTATGAATTTTGTATTTATTTAAGGTATAAAATCTGAAACATGCCCTAAGTTCCAATCATGTCATATGAGTTTTTGAAGCCTGAGAATTGGTCAGTGCAAAGCCAAAACTATCGATAATGTTTATCTGGCTTTTCTGGTGAGAGAGGGTTGATAGATCAATACTTGTGTAGCATCCTTTTGATGCATAGTTGTGTGGCATTCTTGTCAGGATATCATGGCATTACTTTATGGCCAATGGATAACTTTATAGTAGGTTACAGTGTCATGGTAAAAAATAGATTTACAATAGCAACCAGTATATGAAGTGTGGGAATTGTGAGAGACTTTGTTATATAGCTAGTAATTAAAGTTGGATTAAAAATTGATATTCAATATTGAATTGAAGTATCACATTTAGCTAAGAAATCATGGCTGAGAGCTTATTTTTGTTGGATTTATTCATGGAATCTTAAGTACAAGCTTGCATAAATAAGAGGAAATTTCACATGAATAGATAATTATTCATAGAAAAATGCTGGGATAGGAAACCAGATAGTGCTCTTCTGATTATTTAATAGGATATTATCATATTAATGCTTGTTAAGTAGGTAATGGCAGATAGAGATCAAAATTTATTTTTTCGTCAGATGTACTTTGTTTAAATTTTCTATGCCATTTGCTCACCGAGCAATTTTTATCATATGGTGTAAATTTAATAAAAAGTATGACACAAGCTAAGAGTCAAATTATGCTCATAACCTAATAAGATGTGTGCCATTTAAATCCTTAATGCTTAAGGAGACTTTAAATTGAAACTACATGTATCGAATGGTTTATCTTTTAAATTAGAACTAGGAATAGTCCACTCAATCTTAATAATAAAAGATTGATCAATGTTTCTATTGCTATGTTGTTCTCTTACGAATTTGTCTTTCAAGTTACAATGATCTGCATATTTTGGGTTTTGATGAAGAGATCTGTATTAATGTCCCATTATTGCAATTTGTTTTGTTTTACTCTTGCCCAATGGATACAAACAGCTTAGCGAATATGCCTGAAATGGAAGGGTAAATGTAAGCACTGCAACAAGCAAAAACCAGTTCATCGTTCTTAGAAAAGCCACCCTCTGAGTTACATTTCAAGTGTGCAGCCAAGCTTTCAAAAAACAAGATGCAAAACCCCCTCAAACAGCCCAAGTTTGTTTGTGAATGCTGACAGCATATTCAACACTGATAGATGCATTACCACCAACTATGCAATTGAGTAATGCTACAAGCTTATTACCATCATATTAGGACTGTCCTGAAGCTGAAATTTTACTTGGAAACAAAATTCCATTTCCAAGGAATAGGTGACAACTTTTCAAATTTCCAACTTCCAAAACCCATGTAATGGAAAATGCTTTACAGTGCCTCATCTAGAACTGTAATGAATAATTAGTTAATTTTGAGATCTTGAAGAATTAGCAAACCAAAAGATGTATTCAGATTATTCAAGAACAAAATTGAGTTAACAAAAGAGTGAAAAGGCTTAAGTTCTGCAGTTAAGAAAAATTCAAGAGCGGCACAAAGATTTTTCTGTATATTAATTTTGCACAGTCAATAAGGAGAGTATTAGGCCCCAATGGCTAAAAGAACACCATCTTTCTGCCTATATGATTTGCAGCCTGGAGATGCCTCATTATAGCTGCAAAGAGGGATTAAAACAGTAGCAATTTTAGGAACCATAAAATCTGCTCTAATCATTTTGTGCAATAGCTGGAAAGTTGCATTTTCAATGTCCAAATCTAAGCACAGATTCATCACTTGACAATTTTTTCTAACAAAGGAAAGGAATCTTTGGAGGTTTTCTGTTCCATGTTTCCTCACTAGCTCTGTAGTGAAATCAATGTATGCAATGTGGGGACTGTACTGATCTTCAATAGTATCTGCAACAACCATACATTGTAAGGAAGCAAAGCTTTTGCCAAACAAACAATATAGAAGAAATGAATTTGAAAAAATGCTTAGTTGTTAAGTGTTTCTAAGTTCTCAAAGATTTTAAAAAAACTTTTACAATAACAGTTGCATTTTCTGGACAATTAAAAAATGATAGCTGCATTGTGAAAAACAAAGGCAGCAACCCACCATAACCTTTCCTGATATATTCATGAGATTCTTCACACCAGAGAGTCCCATCATGATCATTGAAGTGCGTAAGAGGGAAGATAATTTCAAGAAGCACTATATCAAGTTTTGGCTTTAAAACTTGATATGTATTGGACTTGGAAATGCTAGAAACAACCAGAGAGTCTCATCATTATTATTGAAGCACGTAAGGGGGAAGATAATTTCAAAAAGCACTATATCAAGTTTTGTCTTTAAAACTTACATGTATTGGACTAGGAAATGCTGCAAACAAACAAGAGATAAAACCGATTGCATTGTCCATAAGCAATTAGTTTTAAGTTCTTAACAAATCTAATTATCAACTTTTCAAACTCTTTACACGTATAAGAATATTGCTTTGACATTACTTCATGTTATAAATAAGTACAAGACTAGCAGTTTCTCAAGCTAGATAGGTCACTATTGATTTAAAAATTACTAAAGGAAGGAAACGATAATCAATTGGTAACTCCTTGTGAACCAAACATTTCCATTAATACATTTCCATTTCCATTGGTAACTCCTTGTGAACCAAACATCTATTCCAGTTCATTTTAAGATTACTATATTTTCTTGTCATGATAATGTTACCTTGAATTTAGGGTATATATTTTAAAAAGGGTTTAAGTTTTACTTCTTGTACTCAACTCACAGGACTTCAACTTTTTACGAAATAAAGTAAAAAAAAATCTACTTTATGGCTCTAAATCAGTTTTCCCATTAATTGATAAACAAATTTAACAGAAAGTTCGCTATATTGTCTTCAGCGTACCCATTGCACCCCAAGGTGCGATTGCTAGTTGGTATTCTCTTAGTCTTTCACGCCTCCCCTTTAGGCCTCCCCTTCTACCATATACCAAGGTGTTATAACTAGGATTAAGAAAAAAGCTAGCTGATTAGATTACTAAGCTTCTCCGTGACTAGTAAATTTTAGGTGTATTTTAAGATTTTGGTTGTTATTCATGTTTATTATTCTTTTTGTTGGGTTTCTTTTAACGCATCTTATTTAAAAATTATAAATTTTTTTAGAGGATTTTCTTAAACATCTTTTAATGATAACATTTTTATTGTGTGGTTTGTAAACATTATTGTCTCTCCCATTATGTTAGGGATCTAGAATTATTCCCAATCCACTACAAATGCTTCTCTTTGTGCTAAATTAATTATTTAGGCCTTTGAAGGTTGGGAAGCTTTGGAAAGTCCTCATTCAACATTGCATTTTCTATGGAGTACCATCTTGGTGTCTAGTTTTGAAAGGCCTTAAGATCCATTCCATGTTCGTTATAGACCCATTCAAATATAGAGAAATTTTGTAATTAAACACAGTTAGAATTTTTGTGAAGTCATCAAGTCCTAGTCTATGTGGATTGGAAATGATGTTTTCAATGGTATTTCTATTCATAAGTAGTCTATTTGGTGTTCATCGTTTTTTCATCTCAATATTGGCCTTTGGATATAAAACTACTTGGGTTTGATCTTTGAATTTTTATAATAGATGAGTCAAAATGATGTCAAATTTTTATAACAATCACAATTTTTTTTTATATCAGTCTAAGGCCAAACTACAGTTTTGAATCTTCAAATAGGATTTTGAGATTCACTAGACTATTATTGATGTCAATCCTCTTCATATAGTTCATTAGAACTTTCAATTCCCAGTGGAATGAATTAAAATGGTATCTTAATACACTAATTTGCAAGTATAAATCCCATAAGGGATATTTATAGTTGGCACCTCATCTTTCTATAGTGGCTAAGTTAAGCCACCATTAGCACCTCTTATCTTCTTTGGGCACTTTGCACCATAGATTCCATACTACATGGTCTATTATTTTTTAACCTTAAGCTTTCTTATTTTGCTTGGTCTATTATATATCAAGGCCTTCCACTTGGATCAAGATTGTCTCATCTAAGAGTTATTATTCACCATTGTCTATTATATGGACAAACTGTTAGAAATATTGTCATTGATGTCAGGACAAATCTTTGAAGTTAAGACTTGGTTTGGTCTAATCAGGTTGATGTTCAGATTGATATGTCTAATCAGTCATTGACGTTCAGATTGATATCTCATATTGTGTCAGGCCAAATTGAAAATTCAGTTATCTCATATACAGATCGCTGTCTTCAAGATATTTGAAGATTAGTTCGAAGTTAAAGTTCAGTTAATCAGATCGCTGTTTTCACATCGATGGTATCTGGTCAAAGTTGAAGTTCAAATGCTAACTACAGACCGATATCATGGATTAAGTTAACAAATGCGTATTTAAGATAATACGTATGTCTTAAAAAAGGAGAGAAAGCAGTTTATCAACACATACGTATTTCTCAATAGACGTCTTCACAAACTAATTTGAAGGATACGATTTGGTTAAGACAAAAATGCGATGGTTTGAAAAGTTGCGATTAAATTAAAAGTAGAGATATTTGAAGATTAAAATAATAGTTGCGTATTATCTTCAGACGTGCTTATTAAAGGAAATGATAAAAAGGCACGATTTAACAAAATGCTGAAAAGACGTCTCTTGGTTAGAAAGGAACAATTAAACAAAAAGTCGTGTTGCTTCCTGAACCGGCGTATTCAAATGATGAAAGACATCTCTTAGTTAGAAAGGAACAATTAAAAAAAAATCGTGTTGCTTTCTGAACAGGCGTATTCTCTCCAAAAAGTCGTGTTGCTTTCTGAACAGGCGTATTCTCTTTCGTGCCTCTTCAACAGACTTTTGAAAGACACATTTCTTCGAAAGAGGCGTAACCTTGCAAATTGACGTGGTTCTTCTCTTTGACTTATTTTCATTAAGTATGCTTATGTGTTAAAAGAACTCAATCTGAAAAGTATATCGAACTGTTTTTTTTAAGGAGTAACTAAGTCAAAACAAAATAAAAGATCATCAAGGCAGAAAACCGGTTTAATGAAAAGGTTTGAGTGAATATTGAAAAGACAAAGGCATGATCTTTCATCAAGAGGTACAATCTTTGATCAAAATATATATATTGGCAATTCATTCCTTGTGTGAAGTGTGGTTGTTTTTGAAGATTGGCAGTTCAGTCAGATTCCTACCTCCTTGTGTGGGCTAAAGGTGATATTATTGATCACATAGAGCAGATTGGAGAGTTGGGCTTGTGCAGATCAGATTGAAGGCAGTCTTACTTCCATCAAGTCAAGGTTGGTGCCTTGCATTAGGGGTTGGTGCTCCTTGTAGGCAGGTGTCTACTAAATTTGCAGAGGTCTAGGTGTTCCTTGTAGGCTATTTTCTACTAAATCATCTTGGTGTATATCTGTAGGTTGGTGCTTACTTTGAAAAATATTGTTTCAATAAAGTTGTATCAATTTGAGGAAATTGGTTCATATCAAAAATTGATTGTAATAAGTTTGAAAAGAGTAAAAATAAAATTTGTATTTGATTTACTGATTCACCCCCCCCCTCTCAGTAAATCTTTTGTGCTCTTCACAAACTAATACTATCAAGAACCTTTTTTTGGTTTTGCACCAAATTTTAAGAATCTTCAACTTAGATTCATGACTTCTTCAAGTTGTTTAGGTCTTACCCATTTTCATGGCATATGGTTCCTCCAAGAGATGACCTAATTTCCCTTCCAAATTTATCTAGATTTGACATGCTTTTGAGGGTAGATATTCTTTTCACTATTTGTAAAAAGAAAATTACTACTATTTGTATTAGTTTTATAGTTGAGATTCATTTCTCACTTTACACTAAAGTTATGATTTGTTCTGGTGTTCTTATCTACACATACTTTTTGATTAGTTGGATAATGTCCCTTATATAGCTACCAAAGTGGCATTTCCTCTTGACCCCCACAAAGTTCACTCCCCTTCGTACATGTCTTTCAAGAATTACTAGGGATCATATTATCTATGGGTTGTCTTGACATTCTCACCTATAATTGACTTATTTACAACCACATGGATGTGATTCTTTTGTTTTGTAATATTTTGTTAAGTTTCCTTAGTTTGATCTAATAAAATCTTCAATTGGTACTCAATAGCCTATAAATAATGATCTAGAAGATGGTTCTCTTACTAGTTGGGAACTAGTTCCTCATGGTTCAATATTTGATAATGTACGGGGTCAGCTAGATGAATATAATTTCCCCTAATGATGTAGCTCTCATTTCTTAATAACTCTATTATTGTTTGAGCTTGACTCACTAAATTTTATTTAGACACATAGACTTTGAAAATATAACTTTTACTAACCACCTTTTTACAATTAAAAAAAAATATTATTCTCCTTTTATTTTAATAAAAAATAATATAATCATTAAAAGTTATGCACACTCTTTTTAAAATTTTCAGCTTTGCAAAAACTTAATTGTCTTGAAAAATGCATGAGAAAAAGGTAAGACTGCATATTTAATTATAAAAATGTAAAAGGTTATATTTAATTGTGCATATTTATTTATAATGATTTTTAATTTATAACTACTTAACAATTATGTAAAAAATTTCCTTACTTAAAGACTTATTTTTATAATATTATTAGAAAATAAATTAAATTTAATAATTAATAAATGTTTAATTTATTAATAATTTAATAGTTAAAATATATCAATATGAATTGAAAATGATAAGCATAAATTAAGTTAGAATATTGTTTATTTTTTATTAGTTTATAAATATTTATGATGATGTAGATATAAAATGGATTCAATTATCATATTTAGTAATATAAAATTCTATCTATTAGAAGTTTAACAATTTTGTTGTATTATTTTTGAGACTTCTTAGGATTGAATTGCATATGCAATGTATTTAAGGAGGATTCGTCATGTTATAGTTTTATTACTTTGTCAAAATAAGTCTTCATTTACATCATAGTTGCCACGAGACTAGTACTAGTATGGGAAACAGTACTGATACAACTATTTTTTTTTTTTTGGATAACCCAGAGGTATCCCCAAATCTTTGGCCTAATTAACGACCCACACTAAATTTCATACGAGAGTGTGAGTAGACCTTGGGACCTACATGGGATGAACCCAAAGCCCTTAACCAACCATGCTACCCATTTGGGCCTCGATACAACTATGTTTTGAAAATAGTAGACGGGGTACTTGGAGATGCCATCTTTTTTTAATATAAATAAAAATTAATAAATTAATAATTTATAGAAAATATCATGACATTATAATTTTTTTCATTTTATAAATTTTTAATGCTTTTCCGCTAGAGGAGACGTGGTAGACGGCATGTCAAGTTTCCATGCTGCTGGAGGCGTTTCCAGGGACGTATCCAATACCAGAGACGCATGCCAGTCTCCGAGACACATCTTAGGAGGTAGGAGACGTGTCTTCGACAACTATGATTTACATCTATGCCTAAGACAAATAAGGTGGGTTGGAAGAAGTAGCTTTGGTATTTATTATAAATAAAGGTAACTGTGAAAATTCGTTGATAATGAGTCAAGCATCTTAGCCAATTTAATAAATATTAAAGAGAGAGAAGACATAATGTCTAAGATATCTTGTATAGCAACCATAATTAATATACATTAATTAAGATAATGCTCTTGATAATGCTTTCTTAATATAACGTACTAAATTTGCTTTCTTATATAACTTACTAAGTTTTTAATCATTTAATAGTTTTTCTTGATCCTAGATTGTGATATCTAATGTGTTAGGGTTTGTCTTTAAATAGCAAAGGCATTTTCTTTAATAAAATTTTCTCACATTTTAATTTTATTAATTTTGATTAATTTTTTTTAATGAGCTCCTCTATCAAAATCCATTACTTACCTCATTATAAAGGTGAAAATGAAATTTATATTTTTTTGAAAGGTAAAAATTAAAGAGGAGGAATATTGCACCCTTGCTAAGTTGTAGAACTTATCTTATTGGTGAAACATGGGATCCTTTCCAGGTTTGTGGGTCACGTATAACGAAAAGAAACCTCCAAAGAGGGCTGGTTCCCTTGATACTTCACCTAAAATGAAACTAACTATTGCTTTACTGAGAAAAAGGATAGAAGGATGACATAAACTAAAGTCTAACTATGTGAGGTGATGCACCAAAATGTTTGTTTGAGACATTGGACTGCTGTTTTGACACACAAAAGATCAATAACTCAGCTATGTTTACACAACTCAAGCTTTAACATACCCATGTATCGGTGTTTTATAGAGAGGTTGAGTGTTTCCAGTCCTAGAAGGAAGAAAATTGAATGTTCTTCACAAATAGGAGCTTTTTTCACATTAACACAAACTATAACCTACACAAAATATGTTGTTTCTTGTTTAAAGATGCCAAAAAAAGACATACACAAGGATTTATTAATGAAATCACAGAAATAAACATCAATTGCTGGTTTGCACACAATAAAACAAGCTTTTGAAGGTAGAAAACTGAAATTTTATTGCTGGAAGGCATCTTTATAACTGCACATAATCTGAAATATGCTCTGATTGCTTGAAAGTATGAAATTACGTTGCTTTTTTAAGTCACAATATGACTGTTTTCTGAGTTACAATACAGTATTTTGCTGAGAAGAACTCACAAAAGTTACAACCTACAACAGAAAATGCAAGAACTAACTAATGAATGAGCCTAGGTGTGCCTTTTACTCTATCCCAACAAGGCTAAGTTACCGATTCGTTTTTGGATTCAGGTAATGGGTACGCGAATCCGGTACAGGATTCGGTCAAAAATTTTCTTGGGGTTGGGTACGGTTTGGGTATGTTAATACAAAAAACATGTAAAAATAAAAAATATATACATATTTGCAGTAGTAATTAAGTTCAAAATACACCACCATATTAATAGTCAAATAACATAGCAAAAATACATCACCACTTTCATAGTCAAATATTAAAATATTAGTGATACTCGAATGTCATGATATAAAATTATAAATTAAAGTTCAAATATAAAAATGTCGAGTGTTTACAATCAGCCATTATTGATCATTCATAAATCTGAATCATATGGGTCATTAAAAAAAAACAGCATCATCAACATTATTAGATGCTACATTTTGTGTAGAACCACAAATAGCATAGTGGCACTTGCACAAGCACTGCCACTAGCACTGACAGTACCACTTTCATGCTCAGTAGCTGCTTCAGGCTCATACTCATCATCAATATCAGGTGCAGCTAAGTGACTTGTGGAAGCATCCAAGTCAAGTTGCTCTGGCTCAATACCCCACCTCCTTGTGTCTCCTTCTTTGTAGGAACTTTGCTTGTGTGTAAGGAGGCGCACAACAATCAACCTCTTTTGAACAAATCTTGCTCTACGATCTTCTTGGCAACGAACGGACACTTGCAAGTGCTTAGGAATAGCACAACAATCAACTTTGAACAACCAACGATCAGCCTTCAAGTCTATTCAAGCTTGTTCAAGCAAGAGAGAAATTTGAGCAATGGAGGCAAAAAAACTTGTTTTTCATTCACAAATTGTTAAATGAGAGTGTTTTTACCTATTTGATGTGTTTGGAGGCAAAGATTAGGGTTGAAATGAATATTTTAATATTTAGAAGTCAACTTTTAGTCAAAACAAAAAAAAAAATTGCAAAAGAAGGCACTTTTTCCATGGCTTGGGTGATCACGCGTTTCGATTCGTGTTGGATTCAGTTCAGATTCGGTCTGGGCATATCCTGGATGAATCCACAGAGGCTGGTAGTGGTCGTACCTTGGGCATATCTGCAGGTGGAAATTTGAATCCTGGCCAAATTTGAACTGTTTCGAATCCAAATTTTGAATCTGAATTGTACTGTATCCGTGTATCGTATCTGATCCAACTTCCAAGGACGAATTGGTAACTTAGTATGTTGGAGAGAATATAGGACAGATCTTTATGATCATTCAAGACAACTTTTTGACTAAGTTGTTGGACCAACCTCATTTGGGTGCTGGAAAACTGCCTCTCCTACTTTGACTCCTTCAAAGACTCCAAGGTGGTGTTGAAAAAGGATAAGCTTGTTGTTCTGACCTCCTTTTGAACATGCTCCTTTGACTGGTTCCTAGATGCCTTCAACTTCTTGCTTTTCATTTGCCAAACTGCTGTTAGATATCCCCAACTGCTGTCCACTTGCCAAACTGCCTTAACTGTCCCATAATCCCTTCATAGGTGCTCTGTACTTTGTCAAACTGCCAACTCCAACCTCCTTTGCATAATGATAGGGCATGTGCAAGTAACTTGAAATGGTCAAAACCATTCTAGAGGCGTAGAAAGTTTTTTGAATTAAGAAATCCACATATACTTCATTAGTCTTCATAATTTCATCAAATACTCCTTAGGTTGTATCTTGACTGTAATTAAATCATGTTCTTTAGTGATTGTGCTTCCTTGTCCATGACTGTCCACTGCTTGGATTATGGCTCTATGCTTTGTGAATGACACTGTCATGCTTATAGTCCCTTTTCTTTAGTGTTCGGTAACTGTGTATTAACCCAAAACACCTGTAACTGTGCATTAAACCTGTAGGTTGTCTTTATGCATTATGACTGAGCCCCCTTCATGAAAGTACCGTCACATAGGCCACTTCTCTAACTGAAGGCTCCCATATCTTTGATGTTACTGTCATCTTTCTCACAGTCAACATTTGACTTCTTTATCATTATTCACTGTTCTTTGCAACTTTGATCCTGTGTCACTGTGTTCTTGTGCCTGTGTTCTTGTGCCTTAGACTGTCATCTACCCTTTTCAAGGGCTGCTCATCTTAGGTCTCTATAGGGCTATCTTTGGAAACCAAGGTCACTGTCATTGGCATTTTTTCACTTTTTTCCCTCTTTTCTTTCATCAGGAAACATTATTGAAAGCTTCCTTAAGGGCAGCTTCAATGATGTCAATATCAATGTCCTTGTGATTCCTTTGCTCCTTATTGGCTGTCTTTCAAATCAATTCCTGTTGCAAAACCAACAGTTGAAACCTCTATATGCCTCTTGTAGGGATGCCTGCTAACCATTACTGTGGCTGCTCTTTTCATCTTACTCAGAATTTCCTTATGACTAGGCTATGCATTGTCCTAATGCTCTATCAAACTCCTCTGTCACTTCTCTTGACAAACCATCTTTATCTTACTATGTATGGGAATTCAACCTTTGCATGCACTGTAGTTCCACCATTTGGTATTTAAGAATAGAGCACCAACAAAAGACAATGCACCAGCATTATTTTGTGTTCCTGTCACACAAATCCCCCTTTAGAATAACTGTCACAGGGTATTTAAACTGCTTATTCACTTTTATTTTCTTTATGTAGTCATTAATTGGTATATTAATTTGTGCAGAGAGGAAAAACTATCATTGGAAAACCCAGATCTATGGATTCAATAACAAAGTTCCATCCACAATGGGTGTCCGTGTGATAATACTTGTAGCACCATGGAACAACCAGCCCATGGATTTTCCACATCTTCATGAAACCATTCCTTCAGTCCCATGGCATTTGATGAAGACTGTCCTTATCACTTTAGGAGGACTGTCCCTCTAAAGTCTTTTTTGACTGTCCTCTACTGGGTGATTGCCCAGATTTTTTTGATGGCTTTTATTATGACTATCATTGTGCTTTCCTTCATGGACAAGTGACTGTGTTTTGGGTATGAAACTTCCCTATTTATTCACCTTGACTGTCTCTTTTCAATGCATTGAAACCCCTTTGTTAACTTCCTATCAGACCTGCTCAAAAGAAATTACAGCTATCCTTTATGATGAATAATGACTGCATCATTTATCAACTGCCTTTTCCACCTCAAACCAGTTATTGCCCTCTTCATCAATGAGCATCATTGTCATTCATAGATAACTCAACTCTCATGGTGTTCTCAAGACATTCTTCTTTGCTGCCCTACTTGTTTGTATATCTGTGATTTAACCTTTCTCTTTATAGACCATGACTGCTATCTACAGGTGAGTTATGATCACCATACTCTATTTGAGAAGAAGGTCTCACTACCATAGCATTCCATGAGATTAAATTTCCTTTAGGTATTCTGTCAAACAACCCACATGTCTTGTGTAGACTTCAACACTGTTGTCTATACTGTCATGATTTACTTTGAAGACTATTGCCATTCTAATTGTCAACTTCCCTTTTAATGAGTACTGTTGCAAAACTCTGCTCATAAGAACTACAGCGACTCCATTGAGTAACCTACCAATTAGATTACTCAATCATACCTTTGTCAAACCCCTTATGCCAAACAACCTTAAGGCTTAAGGTAGTAGGCTACTTACCATTGATATAAATCTCTATCCATGCCCTTTTATGATTGTATATTCATATGACAATCATTTTGGACTGTCCATCTTATGACTGTGTATGCCGTATGTATGATGCCCTTATGAGTCCTCATCATTTATTGATATGACTATCATTTCAACCTTGTTCTTTTGTATTTTGCTGTGACTCCCCTTTGTCAACGGCTAAGACTGTCACTGTCCTTTGATGGCTGTATTGTACATGTAACTGTTCACTGTCTCATTCTTGCTCTAACTGTGTACTGACAGTAAAGCCTATTACAAGCATGAATGAGGTACAGGACAGTAAAAAAAAAAGCATAAGGGACAGTCAGATGGTAATCATGGGACCTTTAAAATAAATGACAGTCACCTATTAATAATTTGGGGATAATGAGGTCCCTTGGTGGAAGCGAGTTTGGCACAAGTTGTCATCGCCCAAATGTAATTTCTTCATGTGGTTAGTGGTTCAAAATCAGTGTCTTACTTGGGACAATTTATGCAAGCGTGGTTTTCAAGGCCCCTCAATTTGTGTGTTATGTCGAGTTGAGGAAGAGAGTGTCTCTCATCTCTTCTTCCAATGTTCTTATGCTCAGGAGATTTGGAATCGTTGGTGGAGGGTGTGGAATACGCCCTGTGGGCATGTTTCCTCGTTGGCTGAGTTTGTGGATAGGTGGGAAAGGGTCCCTGTTTCTACCTCCTTTCTTCAAGTTGCTTGGGCTATTGGCCCATCCTTTATTATTTGGAATCTTTGGTTGGAGAGAAATCGTCGGATTTTTCAGGATGTGCTGTTGGTGGCCTATCATGTGTGGTGGAAGATATTGCATTCTTTGGGTGAAACGGTTGCAGCTAAGTGTGATTTGACAGATTTGGTGGCTCCTTTAATGCTAGTTGTTTTAATTGTCTTCATCTCCCACCTCCGCAATGGCAGTTTATGCGCAACAAATGTAGACATCCAACCCCGAAAGTGAATAGAGAGGGAAGATGGTCCCCTCCTCCTCAGGGCATTCTTAAAATTAACACGGATGGTTCTTCTCGGGGAAACCCTGGTCATGCTGGTATTGGTGGTGTTGGTCGGGATAATTCTGGAGATGTACAGTTTATCTTCTTTCTTTATAAGGGTCTTCGTACTAATAATCTTATGGAGGCTCAAGCAATTTTATTGGCTGTGGAGCGTGGAAGTCAGTTTGGCTGGCCTAGGATCATATGTGAATCTGATTCCCAGGTTGTGGTGAACTTGTTGAATAAGCAACAGTTAGATGATGTTAGTTGGAATCTGGCTTTGGTGGTTGAATAGATTCTCAACCTTTGCACTTCTTTGGAGTCTGTTACTTTCACTCATATTCCTAGAGAGTGGAATGGTGTTGCCGATTGCTTGGCTAAATGGGCTTCTGATCATATTCAGGATTGGAACTTGGTGGATCAGGGTCAACTACCCCCTGATTTGTCTCAACAGTTGGACCATTTGGTGGCGCTTGATAAGGCTATTTAATGGCCTCTCTTTGTAATTTTTTCTTGTTTTAATAAAATTTTATCCCTCTTTTATGTTAAATAACCTATAGGTTTAATTTCATAGTCATTTAATAGTGACAATAAGCACTCTTAGGTCTTTTCACTGTGATAATGGGACATTCCAATTATTAGGGAGGGCAAGTTGGACTTGGTGATGTATTCCTTGCATGTTGCAACCACTACCGTTATTGGAACTGCCTATGCCTTGGTGGCTTTGATTTTTTTCCATCCATTGTCCATCCAAGCTCTCAAATATCTATATGGCACAATTGCATTCCTATCCCAACCCTCAATATGCAAAGCATACTTGGGGAGATTGGATCATATATGAAATGTAATGCATAAGAAAAAGTTATAAAACAGTGCTAAGTGGCCCTCACAAAAGGGGCAGTGACCATGCTTATAGAAGACAAAAACATGAAGGCCCTTTCAAGGTCTACGTAGTTTATGAAGTTTCAAGTCAAGGACATAACAATCTTAAACTACTATACTTCAATTTATGGAATTGTCATGCTTTGTGATTGCTTTGACTGTTTCTATTCCTCTTGTCATACATTGCAATAGGACTTTCCTCACTGAAAACTTGTCTTAACAATCCTCTTTGATGGTCTTTGCCCTTTGAACCTGAGACTGTCATGTTAAAATAGAACTTGCTGCCCTTTGATGTACTACTGCCACATCACTCATTGCATATTTTATTCTCCTTGTCTTCATATTTTATTCAAGACAAAGCTTCAATTTGAAATCCTTGAATGCAGCTTGTTATCATATAAATTTGATATGAAACTGGTGCCAGTGACTCTCATACAGCGGTGCATATGGTGAACGGACCGTAAAGATGATTGGAAACCTACTATTGCAAGCATTAAGAAGAAGCCATAACAAATGGAATCCTTCATAATATCTGTAAGTGCAAGATGTTTGTGGAAGAAATGGAGAAAGAATTTGAAATTTCTATGTTTGGGGAGATCAGTTTATTTCTTGGACTATAGATTAATCAAACATAGAAATGGATTTTCATTTCATAGTCTAAGTATGTGAGAGATGTTGAAGTTTGGGATGGATGGTTCCAAACTAGTAAGTACTCCTATGGTGACTAGTTGCAAATTGGGTAAAGATGATTCACCTAAGGATGATTAGAGCTAGTACAGATCTATGATTGGTGGACTACTATATTTGACTACTACTAGACTAGATATTATGCATGTTGTCTATCTTGTGGCTAGATTTCAAGAAGATCCTAAGGAAACACATGTTGCTGCTATTAAAATAATATTTAGATATTTGAATGGCACTTCGGACTATGGACTATGGTATCCTAAGGATACTGATTATACAGATGCATATTGGGCTGGATGTGTAGATGATAAAAAAAGTACAAGTGGTGGTGCATTCTTTTTTGAATGCAGATTGGTGGCATGGTTGAGTAAAAAGCAAGATTTAGTCTCCTTGTCTACTACTGAAGCTGAGTATATTGTTGTTGCATCTTATTGATGTTACTTCAGCTCTTTAGATTGCCTAAACTTAATCACACATTATTCTTGAGTGCTAATCTTGACAACTATCTTAACCCATAACTCACAGTCCTTCGCATCTTTTTTTTTGTTAACCTGCCTTGCAATATAATTGTTTATAGACCCTAGCTTGTCCTAAAAAACAGAGCATATAGTTTTATTGTAGACATAGGTTGTTTTTTTCCTTTTCTTTTTTGGCGCCCAAAGACTTAGGCATTTCATTTATTTTACTTTTTACTTTGCTCAAACCTTCCATCTTCATTTGTGGATATTAAAACTCGTCTAAAATATTTCTTGCACTCTATATTACAAAGTCTCATGACAAAACCTATAACCATAGTCTTAACATGAAGATTTTGCAACACGAACATCACAATTATTTCACACGACCCCGCCATCACTTTGATCTGAGATGGTGCCGATCATGATTCATAACATTCTCCTTATAGAGCATATAAATGTGATCCAACGTGGTGCAAACTTACCTCAGGGGAGGTGATGCATTACATTGAAGTTTTGAACAATAAGACTTCTATGTTTAATCATCATTTTACTGTGTTCAATTTGTTTTTTAATATATTGTGGGTATTATGTGAAGTCTAATATAACAGTCAGTCAATATAAGAGTTAAAGAGATATTTGTTTTATATAAAAATATAAAAATATAATTGATCAGTTAAATAAATTTGATTACAATAATATATTTATTAATAATACAATTTTCAATAAAGATTTGTTATAATTTTTTAATTGTTAATTTACATTTCAATTTCATATTTTAATTTTCTATTATAACATATCAACAAAATCAACTTCAAAAAAAAAAAAGTTATAACATGAAAAACAAATTAAATGATCTTATTTTATATAATTGTTTACTCTTATCTTTTTTAAATTTAAATATATATAATTATTTTTTATTTAATTTTTTTTTTTTTTTAGACTGCAGAATCGGTAGCACCTATAAACTGCAGTGCACCTGGTAAACTTTTTAACGTGACCGGCGGCGCTGGCGCGACACGCCCTCCGGTACCACGGGACGGGGGGAGACTAGAACTCGTGACCAGCAGAGCCGCAACGGAATTACTTAGCCAACCGAGCTAGGGCCCCCGCCCTTTTATTTAATTTTTAAAATAAATCTTAATCATACATTATTTTATACATAACTCAGTAAACTTATCTTGAATAGACTTAATTATCTATCTCACTTTACTATTTGATTATATAAAAATAATAGATTGCCTAAATTTTATTTTATCTAATCACAATTATCTAATAAATTTATTATCAAATTAAACTATCTCCTGAACATTTAAATATTTATAATTTTTTTTTTAAAATCAACTTTTATGGAAAGGAGAGAAGTTTAACCCTGAAAAAATAAATTATTAATTCTTTATCACATTTTAATTTAACGAAATTCTATCAAAATGCATCATTCACCAGATTAGGAAAATTGCGGTGAAAATAAGTTCAAAGAGGTGAAAATAAATATAAAAGCAGCTTGAAGAATCCAAGTAGTAGCATGAGTCACGTCCCTTTAGTCATATCAATATGCATCAGCCTCAAAATTGTTTTAGCTGGCCCCGCTCTTACCTTAATCTCAGATGATGTGCAAGCTAAGCTCAGGGCAGGGTATGCCCTGTATTTGATTGCACCCAATTCGCTTTCGCAGTTTTCCCAGTATTTCTTCAACTATATCAGCAAACATTTGGTAGTGGTGCTTATCATCACCAATTTTCAGCGTAGCAATCTTCCAAGTACACATTCAGAACTACATTTCGTAGAAGATTAGTGATATCATCTTAAGATGTATTCATTTTCTATGTATGTCAATAGGCTTATTTAGTAGGAATCGACAGTATGCTGGAATAGAATATGCCACCTTGTCACTGACTTTAAAATGCCGTAACAGTAGCTGGAAGATTGTCACCATCTCGAGAAAAAAGGTTTACTCTACCGACTGCAATTTTAGATGACTTAGAAACTAAATGGTGTTTCACAAATTACAACCCCTTTTACCTCACCTCTTTTGTAAGTTTAGTATGCCGGCAAAACATGTTAACTCTGCTGGTTTGCAAATATTTAATGTTTACCTCGCCCTTTTGCCAGAGGTCGGATTAAGCAACCTCCTGCATGTGTCTCACCCATGGCTGCCTCTTCGACCCAGCAGCTCTATCATCCTATATATTCTTAATTTTCTTGTCCTTCGTCTTAATATTGCTTGCATGACATTGGGTTTGTTTATTGTTGAAAGCCTCTGACATTGAATATGCTTTCTGACTCCACATGGTATGGTACATTGCCTGCCATATATCATAGAGTAAGCTTGTTTAATCTTTACTTCTATTTGAGTCCATCAGATAAAGTGTATTCCAAAACTGATAGTCGCTGATAGGGAATTTTACAATGGATTTCAATGCATATATTGAGGGCAATGCAAAGATTGCTAATTAAGGGAAAAAAAATCTTATAGGTTTAGGGTTTTCTACCAAACTATTGATAGTTTAAAAATATTTCGATAATCAACCAGATTCAAACATACACACAGATTATAGAATGAATGTTAAGTGATTTAAATGCACTAGGATATCATGTATGATAATCAAATATGTTAGTTTCTTTGATTGATTCTTTATTTTGAGAGAAAATATGAATGGTTGTTCATATGATAATTGATGGTCTTCTCTTCATATGAAATGATTGAAATGAATATCCTTTTATACATATACATGATACTATATCAATAATGTTTGAGCAAAGTTAAACTAGGACTAAAGTGTAATAGAAGGGACCGATCAACTAAATATTTGATTTTTATTTTTTATATTTAAGTGGATCAAGATCATAGTTTAAGGATGACCTCACATCTATGGACACATCCTACATAAAGTAGCTAAGTTGAATTTGTATTTAACGATATTGAATTATCTAGATAAGAGTTTGATTAATAATAATAATCAAATAGATAAGTCAATCGGATTGATATTGTATGCTTATAAACATTGGCATAAACAATAAACATAGGGCTAGATCTAAGTAGTATTAGGTATGGCAAGCCAACTATGTGTAGAAAATAGATTATTTTTAGCTATATAAATACTTTAAGACAATGATCCACACTAACCACAAAGTTCTAAATAGGAAATGCTTTCAGGATTCTTTCAAGTGCATGTGAATCTATAAGGGAAAAAATTCATAACTATGTTACACTTTTATAAAAGAAATGACCAACACAAATATAGTTTTTCAGCTTAGACCACATAAAAGTGACATTTATGTTTTGAATTTTTAAATACTATAAAGTAATGAAGTGTATAACTCTTAATGTGGTTTATCTTAATTTATTTAATTTTTTAAATATTATTTAGATATATTTTTAATAAATTTAATAGAATTATTTGAATTGCTAGAAATTTTAAAAATGAGGTTGATAGGATGTCACAAAATTTTCTCATTTCTAAATTAGATTTATCTTGTGTCAAAAAATGCATAGCTAATATTTAATCCTTCTCTTCAACAAATTCATCAAGAACATATTTGAAAGGAGAATATTCATTATTTAATAGACAATAAGTTTTTTTATATTGCATTTAATATATGAATATTTGAGAATGAGCATGCATGGGGTGAAATTCTAGAGTTATGTCGCACTATGGGACAACAAAACAATTTTAGGTGAAATAGTTTCACTTGAAATAATTTAAGGAAAATAGCTTCCCTCAAGATAGTTTAGGGGAAATTATTTTTATTCAAAAATACTTCGCACATATATGGGATAAAGAGTTTTGAGGGAAACATTTTCATCCAAAATTTTTATATTGATATAAAATAATTTTCAAATTCAAACCAAGTTCCATTTGCATGAAAGGTTTTGACCATTTTTTTGTACTACTTAAAACACAAATCAATTCACTAGTTAAATCATCAACATACCAATCATCTAAAGACACCTCATGAGAAAGACCAAGTCCTTTAAATTATCTCTTGATTTTAGGCTATTTGAGGAAATTAATTAAATAGTAATTATGATGCAAGAGTATCTGGGTCCACGTGTGATCGACATCAACCAAAAAAAAATTCGGTGCGGTTTTTGTTGTTTTTCTTTTGTTTTGCTTTTGTGTGGGCAATTCCATTTGACTTTGGTTTCATACATTCATTCCATTGATGTCTAGATAAAGTTGGAGTTGGCAATGTTCTTAAGATTTGTTGCATATTATTTCGACTTTCCAATTGAAAGTGACACCAACTCTTACTTTCATTATTGTGTTTGCTTCGAGGTCACCAAAAAGTGTTATTGATGCTAAATTAATAATGGCTTTATAGAAATAAAGAATTCATGGTTCGAACTATAGCGTGGAGGGAACTAATCAAATGAATAGAAGTTGAAAATACAAGTGAATGTGAATTGAAGATAGAGCCAATTAAACAAGAGACGCATTGCGTCCGATTCCTGCCGGTAGGATTTTTGAGTTGTTGTTTGTTTGATAATTGCTTAACATAGTGGTAATAATTGCATATACTAAGAAATATATATCAATGTAAATGCATAGCAAAGTGAAGAATTTAGATATTAAAGTAGATATATATATCAATGTAATTGCATAGCAATTTTCATAGAAAACTAGAAATAAGTATGAGTGTAAATGCATAGAAAAGTCAAGAATATGCATTTTTCTGTCTATAGACCACTATGGTCAATATATTACAAATGGTAGTAGATAATTATATTATTGTTTGTTGTAGTCATTAATTGTGAAATGAAAATCCTATAACATATAGAACTATTGCATATTTATTGTGCTTATTCAAGATGTCCCAGTTTTTCTCCTTGCTGAAGATGACGACCCAAGTATTTTTTGACATTGCTTTCTGCACAAAAATGTTTCAAGGTGGTTATAAGGACATTGTTTGTTGTTTTATGTGATAATCCTTCAATAGATAATGTAGTATAGACATTGAATTTTTAAATGAAGCTAAGTGTTTGTGAACTACAAGCGTACCTGGATATCAGATCTATATATCATTCTTCAATACATTGTGCATCGGTTATGAGGTTGTTTGGATTCAGTTTGAAATGTCCTTTTTTGGAGAAGTCTCTTAGGATGAAGACAATTGATGATTTGTCATCAATGTATTCTTCATAGGAAATATTCAGTAATTCGGGAAGCAAGAGTTGGATAACAGATCTATCCATTGCACATTCCATTGTTTTCTTTCTATCACTTGTCACAATGACTTTCAAGTAGTGAGAGTAGATATATGGAACTTGTTGTTTACATTTAATACAAAAAGCAGTTTGTTCTTGTAGTTCTCCATATGTATCAAATTTGTAGTTGCAATTAAGACAAAAAGCCTGAAATGGATTTGAAAATGCATTGGCTATTCTTATTGTTCCATGAATCTGCAAAATATAACGAATATGTATATTATGTATTTTTAAATAATTTTCTAATAGTCTATAATTTCATAGGTGCAAATGTGCTTGTGTTACATGTTCAATACACAAAATTGTTTACATAATCAAAGGGCTTACTTACCTCAATTGTTGAATGCAACAAATTGTTGAGATACTCGGAGGCCCTTTTGTTGTTCAATTTGCTGATGTATGTTGATTGAGTTGTTTGTAGAGTGTTGTATTTTGATTCTCGCCTCTTTACAATGTTCCTCAACAACATGATTGGATATTGTTGAAGGTGTATTTGTTCTTCCATTGAAGAGAAATGATGTTCCAAACTCTCATGTATTTGTACCTATATTGTGGGTGCATGTTTTTATTTGAAAATTTATCTTTAGTTAAAAACTCTGGTAAACAGTAATTGATGCAAATTACAATGAAATAATGAATTAGAGGAATATGTATACCTGTGCTTTATCCATTTCTGAATGGCCATCTTTTATTTCAACAACAAATTGGAAAGAAGTTCTTTTTGTGCCCACCACAAGTGCCCCTACAAATCCAATTGCATAGTTTTCTTCACTTGTAAGAAGTTGTCTAATTGTGCTGGTTGGTATGAATTTGTATTCATCATGCATGCGCGGTATGACTTCGACTGTTGTTGTGTTTGTGAAAATCAAGATGCAGTCACAATCACCTCTATCATAGTCTGTCTTTGGTGCAATTTGGAAATTTGTAATGCATATAGCTGTTGCAGGAACTATTTTTGATTCATGTTGTTTTACAAGGAGACCAATTATATTGATAGTAATTGTCATTTCACCTTTTTCATCAGTTAAATCTGCACGAAGAACTTCTTTTGTATTGTTTTGTTTGTCAAGAGTTGTTTTGTAGACCACAATTACATCTCCTTCAAATATATTTCCTCCCTTGTGCGAGTGAAGTTCTTCAATTGATACTGTATTTTTCTTCTTGCTTTTGGATCTGCAATGTTCACATCAATTAAATTTATTGTTTTCAAGAGTAATTTTGATAGTATAATTGAACATAAACAATGTTTTTCACCTTTTTGATATTTGTTGCATGGTTTTCTGGCTTGTTTCGACTCTCTTGCTTGACTCCATTGTTACCTACAAGAAATACTGATAATGTTAATATTTTTAAAAAGATACTAAGTGGATTTGAATTTGTCATTTGTTTCAATCTTTATATAAATTGGATTATGATCACTCCAATATGCTTCTGATTTGTAAATAGAACATGGTTTTGTGTTTATATTACAACAAATATGATCAATCAGTGGTTTGTTGACATGGTTTAATTTATATAACATAAAATTCATTTTTGAATTGTGCATGTGATTTGATAGCAAATTCTTTTGTCCATTATCGCTTCTACTATTATCGCTTGTTGTGTCCTTTGCACTATCAAGTCGTAGAATTTCAATTCAGTCTCTGTTTATCTCAACATTCTCCATTTTGTATAATTTTCTGTTTGATAATTGATCCAATGCTTTCATTATCATATCTGCACGTATCATTCCTATTTGGTATGCATTTTTATACTGCAGGCATCCTTTAAGTGCAACAACTATTGTCGATGTTTCATTTCTTGAACGTGGTAATGCTTGTTGTATAATATTAGAGTTAACTGGTACATTTATAATACACCCAGCCAAACCTAATTGTGAATTTTTCTATCCTTATTGGCAAATTTGCGCAAATGCAATTCTAAGGGACACTAGTCGTTCTTCTAGTTGTGTCAGCATTGACACATATCCTAATGAATTATTTGTTTGGATGTAATCTGGAGTTGCATTTTTTGGTAATTTACATTGTTTCAACGATGCTTTGCATTTGGAACAAATATACTTTGTTGTTGTCATTTGTTTATTTGTGGATAAGTTGTAATACATTTGCATTTCTTTGTCTTCCAAAGTTGTGATGTCCTTTTTAAAATGCAACATGTGACAAATTGAACATACATATCTAGGTCTATCTTCAATTTTTTTTTTGAACAATTGAATGGCTAATTTTGAATTTCCTTTTTCCGACTTTGTACATATTGCAATATTTTTTGAATCTATTTGTTTTTTGTTTTTCGTAGTGAGTTGACTATATATCGTTGAATATTTTTCATTTGGTTGACTTCAATTTTGTTATTTTTGTTGGTATTTCTAATTAGTTTTTTAATTTGACAAAGTGATGCAGTTGAATTGATATTAGTGTACTTAAATGTATTAGTTCTATATAGACCCTCAATTCTTAGTGCATTGTCAATATTATCTACTTGAGAGCAATTTGATAGTCTATAATTTTCTACATCTACTATTTGTTTTGCTTGTTGTTGTCTATTGTCTATTTTTCTCTTCATTTTAGTGTTATTGTGGTAAAAGTAGTGTATAAATCTACTAATCTCTCTTCCAATCCTAGAATATGATTACATGAAAAATGTTTTTTGCTCATATTCATTTCTATTGGACTTCGTAGTAAGTAGCTGTTGCCACATGACTAATTTACTTTTGCAAGATGATGTAATGAGTAAATTAAATATCTTTGATATAACTATTGAATGTAAATAACAAAATTGAAATCTATAAATTGGATTATTGACACATGTATATTTTTAGACTATTTCTAATTCTAATTTATGAATTTGGTAAAGGTTGTATTAAATTCACATTGCATATTTTACATATATGATTATGACAACTGATCTGATATTAACTGTCTTATAAATAATAGAGAATCCATACACAAAACTATTTAACCACATTGTTATTTACATTACACAAGCTCGTAGATGGTAAATGAGATATAGTAAAACACATTTATAGCACAAAACTTTCCAAGTTGTAAATTATTGTACTTAGAATGTTATCCTCTCTATGTGATGAGATATGTTCATTTACAAAACCCTAAAAACATAAGAAAAGTAAAGCTAAACTTAATGAGAAGCATAAAATGCATAGCATTGTGTAGTTCAAAAGCGAAAATGAACAATATAGCAAATTGTTCAAATTACATAGAGCTTCCCTATGGAGAAGAAACACTGACATCTTCCTCTGAAGAAGTTGTATCTAAAGTGGCTGTGGATACTGGAGATGTCACAGGGGCTCGAGGAGGAATATGTTTCTTTAGGTAAATGAATGCTCTAATGACCTCTAAGATCCTTGTTGAGAGATGTTGACCCAAGTGGGCAGAATGTGCATTCAAGGATTGCATGATTACGAGGTCACAGTTATTGTTCAAACCCAATTGTATAGCATTGTAAACACATGTAATTGCTTGGCATTCCATTAACATTGAGTAGTGGAATAAACCTCCCAAAGGAGCATCACCAATTGTTTTATCATACTGAGCCACAACTTCATTGTAAATATTTGGTGGAAGTAGATAATCTTTGACATATGCATATGCTAACTTAGTTAGCGAGTCTGAATTGTGGACTTAGTCCATGCAATTTGATAGAAAGCATGAAACTACATATGAGTAGTATTTCACTCCATTTTGACCATTAAGAAAATCTCCACCTAATATCAATTTGATGGCTTGCTCAACTTGTGGACATTCGATAAAAAAGATGTGTTGCAATACATTGGAATCAATTGGACCTACAATTGGAACCTCCCATTTCTGTCGTGGCATGTTAATACGCTTATTCGTTGACATCTTGCTTATTCTAATAGTATACGAAGTTCAATGGATGACACATGAAAATTACAAAAATAAGAGATGATAAATTAGAACTTTAAAATAATTAAAAACATTTAATTAAGAAAAATTGAGAAACTAGGAATTGTAAGTATGAAATTAGTAATATTTACAATCACAGAAGGATATAATTATCTCACAATTGAAAGAAGATTTTGTATTACAAATATACAATGTTGTGAAATGGCAATTTCTGTCAATGCAATCTATATTGCTTTCTCAACATACCATACAATATTCTTTGAAACAATTCTAATTTGTGAAAAAATAGCATCAAATTTTACTACTGAATGTAGAAGTACTAAAAACTTTATACTGATTACTAATATCATAATTGTCAGCAGCAAATAGAGAATCTTCCAAGAGTGGGAACATACACTGCCTTTCAATTTTATTTGGAATAGTCAATTTTTTAGTATTCATCATTGAAATTGTATCATTGTTTGTTCTACTAACTAGAATAGGGCTATTGGTGGAGCTAAGATTGGACTACTCCCATGCCGAGGGAGATGATGTTGCAAAATTACTATCGGTGGAGTTTTGACATAAGGTATCAAAATTGATAGTTTCAAATATACTTGGACAGTGCATTCCAAAGTTTGTAAGAGAACTATCAAAGGCATAGTCTTGCAAATGGATTCTAGTATCAATATTGGGATTAGAGATTATACTAAAATATTTTGGATCACAGATAGGAAGATCTAATTTGTTGAAATCAAGTTCAACAAGGTCTTCATTGTTATCAATGATATTTGCAAAATATTGCATATGGGCATCAATGTTGGTGTCAGAAATATTCTTATCACTCACAATATCTGATTCTAATTTTTGAATGCCTAAATTGGTTGGGCTATTATCAGGCATGCTTTGTTTCAATGATTTAGTTTCTTGTAGCAGGACTGTTGGGTTTGGATTGGTATAGTTGAAATTTGTGATTGCCTTATTTCCTTTTATGGACATTGCAGCCATATCATAAGCATATGCAGCGTCTTGAGCTATATCAAAACTTCCTAGCCACTGTCGTCTTTTCAATTTCTTGTTCCAGATTTCTGCAACATACGTACCCCATGGACGTTTTCTAACACCTCTATATGATATTTCTTTTGTAGATTGTTCAGAGTCATCAGAACTCAAGCATCGGTCTTCATTATTTTGCTCGTTAGAAAAAGTTTGTTGCAAGAGCTTGGTCGTATGGTCAAAATTTGTGATTGCCTTATTGCCTTTTATCAATATTGCAGCCATATCAAAAGCATAGGCAGCTTCCTTGGCTGTATCAAAACTTCCTAGCCATTTTCGTTTTCTCAAATTTGTATTCCAAATTTCTGCACCATATCGACCACTTGGACATTGTCTAACACCTCTATACGATATTATTTTTGCACATTCTTTAGACTCATCAGAATTGAAGCCTACATCTTTGCTTTCTTCTGGTACATCTTTGCATTGGTTAGATGCAAATTTATTCTTCGACTTCTTATTTTTTTGTAATCTACATTCTGGATGACATAGTTTAGGAACAGGATCCTTGGAGAACTCGCTACAAAGATTAAAATTGATGTTTACAAAATTAGTAGTTGCATTTCTGCCTCCAATCGCTATTGCAGCTTTATCATAAGCATCAGCCGCTTCTTCTGCAGTATCAAAAGTTCCAAGCCATTGTTGCTTCTTCAACTTGGGGTTATAGATTTCTGAACCATATCTACCCAACCGTTTTCTCACACCTTTGTATCTTTTCTCCATTGCTTCGTTTAATTTTCTAAATCACAATTGAGACTTTGTCAAAACATTTCCCTATTTGACATTAATGCATTTCTAGTGTTGTATCAACAACAATTACAAATTTATGTTGCATATTTGCTGACAAAGAATTATCAATACAAATCAGCATAAGGATGAATTAAACTAAGTATGAAAATGTAGCCAACACAAAGTAAATGAAAATAATATACATTTACAACTTATTTATCTAATCGTCTTTAGCATTTTCATATTACTTTTTGAGTAAATATCATTTTTTCCTAAGAAACAATCAAATACCAAACAAATAAAATATAAGTAATACACTTGCTATAGATAATATTAAAAAATGAGAAGTTTTTTTTACTAAGACGAGCAATGTAAAGAGGATCAACATCTCTATTATGAGTAGTGCAAATCCCATTGACATCATCTTATCAAACTCTTTGTCTACAGTTGAATTCCTTTTGCATAATTTGCTCATTTTCTTCTCTTGATGTCCTTCAACTGCAAAAGATGATTGGTTTAAACATGCATTGTAATAACAAATGACATATTGTTCGAAATTTACATTTTCTATAGAATGTTAATCACATATCACCTAAATATTCTTGTTGAATCGTAGAATTATAAGCCAATTTAAAATTTTCAACTATGGCCCACATTCAAATTTCATGCAAAAATGCCTTTGTTGATCATTAATTTCATCTTTCCACCTGTGCATTACTCAGGTTAACTTGATCATCGGCATTACACTTGTGAGGAAAGCCAAAGTTTTCAATTCTGGCTCATGTTGAAATTTGATGAAAATATGTTTTATAGCATAGTCATATGTTTGAGCTTCTCTATGCATGCTAGAGTTGGCTGACCATTATTTTGTCTCATTCCTATTACCTTTCTAATCAGAATATTTACTAATATGCAACTATATCTTTGAACAAAATATTTAGGCATGTTGAGAAGAATGGAATTACCATCCAAGAGCAATTGTAATGGGTGAGTAGGAACAAAATTTAGAGAAATATTTATCATTTAACACATCTATTTAGGATTGCTAACAAGATTCTTAACTCAACAATGAAAACCTTTGGGAACCACATCACCCCTAATATTAAGACCCCTAATATTAAGAGATTGTAAAGAGTACATATCTCCTTCATTCTCCCATGCTACCACATATAAATCATTGGCAAGACCTATACTATCCAACGGTAGCACCTTACCCACCTCATGAGATGGATAAGGTGACTCATCTTTAATCTCTCGCTGATCCTTCACTAGATCATTAACCTCCTCTAGGAAATTGCTAATAGGACAACCAAAAACATCAACTTGTGAGAAGTAGAACCTACCTCCACATAGTCTTAAAGGAGGGAAGAAAAAAGGCACACTTTAGCCCTTATTCCCAATTAAAAATTAAAAAAGATTAAATTTTTAAAAGATTACTAGAGTTATCTTCATTTTATTGCAAACAGTAGCCTATGTGGTCTTTAGAAATTTAAGGAAAGCTCATTTAAACCACATGATGCCTGCTGCCTTGTGCATCGAACTGTTGCTAGATTTCAGAATAGCTTAGAGCATACGAGACCACCACTGTGTGCCCGACTGTGCTTAGATTATACAATGCACATACTTTACCCCACAGGATTTAGACTTGTGGCTCCTTCATCCAAGCACAAAACTACATAGCCTACTATGCTCTACAAAATTGTGAGCAGCAAAGGCTAAGAAAAATAGTTAGAACATGATGTGACGCTGCTCTTAGTTTATGCTGAAAAGATAACGTTTTAGTATTTCGTGGCGAAATTTAAAACCATCTGGAGCAAAAGATTCAGTATATGCTTGAAGGTTCGTAGATAAACTGAGAACCCTGAGTTTTGGGGTTGAAATATGCTATTTTCTAGACAATTTGGGAATAAATATAGAAGTAATTGAAGTTTATAAGATTATGACCATTTAGGAACGAGTTTCAAGTTTTTAACAATTTGTTTCAGACTTTAGTTAGAGCCCAAATATATTATTTCTCAAAATATCTCTGCAATTTTTAGCAAATATAATAGATGACTTTAACTTGGATTGGTTACCAAACATATCTCAGAGTTCACAACAATGATTAAACTAAATTTACCATGCAAAGCTAATGCTGCATTACATAGTACGAAAATTTGAAGTAATAACTAATATTTACAGAAATTAGGAGGGCTCGTGAGATTATGGTTAGAATTCTGATTTGTAGTAAACGCTGTAGTTCGCTGTTTAATCCTAATCTTTTTATTAATTTCTGCTAAATAATTTGTTATTGCAGCTAAATCTCAAAATTCAGGGCTGCCCTTGAAAGCAGTTAAGCAATGACTTCTGGGCAGGTTATCTGGACATGGTACTTTCTTGCATTGCTAGGGTTTCACTACTATGCAGCTGCAGCACCGGTAAAAGCATTGATAAAGTCTGTGCCTGGTTATGATGGTAGTTTTCCTTCAGAACATTACGGAGAGTAGGGGTATTTCTGTTACTCTTTTCTTTAAAGTGTTTCTCAGAAAAGATTTCCCTGCTAAACGTTGTGATATTGGGATCTTTTCAAGAGTTTTCAAATCGACCCTTTTTTTTGTTTTTTGTCCATGCCATTATTCTCATTCATAACTACTTACATTCGATTGGCAAATATGTAGGCATTGCATATGAGGAAATGGTGAAAAAGAAAGAGATCAACAAAAGTTTTGTTTGGTGTCCTCCATGAGAGAGATAATTTTAAGCTGCACTTAACTTTGTTAATAACGTTGATCACAGCAACCTTCTTAGATTTCGAGAAGAACGCCTTTCTGCAGATACATACTATATGTTTGCTTTCTTCTAATTTTAAGTAGTATTCCGTATTTAGAGGCATTTTAGCATCGTTTTTGCTTCCTTCTATCTGTCACTAAGTTCCATGTTGCCTAAAGTTTATTCGTGCATGTAACAATGTTTAGCCTATGTTTTTATTTTGGTTAGGCTTCGTTCTAGTCTGAAGTAAAATCTGTCTTCGTTGAAGTTAATTCACAATTGACATTTTAAAGCAGTTATATCGATTTTCTCTAATGCTTTGGTCTTGATTGGTTTAAGAATTCACATTGTGTTGAGATGATGCGAACGCTACCCCACTCTGTTTTAAGGAAATCTGTAGTTTTAAATAAGAATTTTGGTTCCTATGAATATATTACAGATACATGACAATTTTTAAGATACATCTTCTGAAGATTTTACATTCACATTGGAAATGAATACAAGAAAATGATTTCGACACAGTCAAATCTATGCAGGGGTTTTCAATTGTTTTTGATGGTGCAATTGCGTGCAATTTGATCGCTGCTTGATATTTGATTTGCACGGAGCAGTTTTGAAAAAGGAATTTTGCAGCTGTACGAGAAATACAAATGGTGGGTGCTTTCTAATTCGTGTTTTTTTCGTGTGATCTTTTGATGTGAGGAGACGGGGTGCCAGATGCCATTTGTAAATGCGAGTTGCCATATATGTATCCTTTCTACTCGTGAAATCCCGCAGAACTTTTTACCGTATTAAAAAAATTGTTTACAAACCTAAATCTTTGAACAGCGAGGAATTCTGATCGAGCAACAGACGATGTTCAACCAACTTTCTTAAACAATCGAAATCGAAAATCGAGGCAGATTAAATGTTTACCATTTAAAATCTCTGTAATCCAATTGCTTAGTTGACCTGAAAACCAGACAGATCGATGGGAATGGGTCCCAGCGCTTCATTACATCTGGTATCTGTGGAGAGGAACATGTCAGAAGCAGGGGAAAAAAACAAACAGTAGCCTCAAATTTGACGACAACGTCAATTGCCGGGAATATTAGGGTCTGCTTCTTGCTTTAATTTCAAGGGACGCTTGTTCAATGGACGGAGCTGCACTTAATCACGACATAAAAGGTCGCCAGATTTCTGATTTTGTCAGGAACCTTAGCTGACGCCAAAATCAAAGGCTTATCTGTGATTTTCTATTAAAGAACATTGTCGCTGTGCTGAGAATTTACTATTTTTGATTAGAAGTTCTTAAAACTACCGGGGGTTTTCATTTGAGCAGGGGATGTGGAAACTTTCTGTCAATTGACGCAAAAACTGCGATATTTCACTGTTGATATTGGGAATACCTGACAAACGATGGGAGATGAATGCTGTTGAGTACTCACGTCATTTGTGCCTGTCATTGTTCTCGGTTTAATTTTTTTTGGATTCCGACTCGACGGGGATTCGTGGTCGATATTATTTTCGGTTTAATTTTTTTACGGGTCCGTTCTGTAGATGTTGTTTCATTTCGTGCGACTTTGAGTTTCATTTAGTGTAATTTGACCGGCGAGTACAATCGCTGAATGTCCGCCACGTGACCGAGAGACGGAGTTTTGGAGCCCCCGGATGACGCATTCAAAAATTAATGCAGAATGAAGCTGGTTTTGAAGTCCGCGCTCATTTTTTAATTTATTTTTTTATTATTGATTAAAATGTTTATTTTTTAACTTATTTATTGTTTTCAATAACGACTTTCTGATCACAAGTAAGAAGCGTTTACCCTGTCATTTCGCTCGCATTTCGGTGAATTTGACTATCATGTAGCCCTAAATATGGTTTTCCACCTTCGTTGAGATAATGTAACACCCCGACGCGCAAACCCCAAAGGACAACTATTTACACAACAATTTTTTTTTAAACATAAAGTAAAGATACTATGTTATCAATTTCAACTAACATAATTCCAAATACATAATACATGTTAAACTCCTAAGTCCTTTGGGGTACACGTAGAGACATTACGTTATCTACTCATTAACAAACTAAACTAATGTCAAACATTCATTCCAAGGATATGTACTCTCACATGAAAGTGTTAAACATAAAGCATCAAATAATGATGAACCACATACACTATACAAGATCACATAACCAATAAAACATGGAATCAAAGAGAGACTAACTTGCTCAACTTAACAACATCAAATATATTTATATTTGCATAAGTGAATAATGTTATAAATTACAAAGTGCGATATAATAATACATCAAGATAAAAATCTAAATAACAGTGACCAAATATACAAGTTACAAAATACATTATCCCAACACATGGGCGAGTTACAATACAATTTACATGGAATGAACAAAGTATAAATGTATACATCAGAAGGTACATAAATCTGGTACAAACTGCCACCACAATCTCTGCACTGGAGGTATGACTGTAGCATGGAAAACCCAACGGGGTGCGAAGCACGTTCCACCCGACCACCCCCGTGCTAGGAGTAGTTAAGAAAGGATTCCCGACCAAGACGTCAACAGTTAAACACATGACTCAACACAAAACATGGAAAAGAATTTATACACAAAGGAAATGTGTCACCATAAATCAACCACATAACATGACAACAATTAACTACAAAACAAACAATGAAATTACTTCCAGAGGATTTCAAATAAAACAACTAAGGAGAAACGCTAGAGGAGAGTGTCATCGCATGGCCTTCATGGATTATCCTGACATCCTAACACTAGGTGCCGCCTCCATCTATGGTTATCCTGACTGCCTATTTCAAGGCGCCGCCCCATAGGGTGACTCATGCGGAATCGTGCATTACTCGTGGAAACGAGATCACGATTTTGCCAACCACGGCCTTCTCGAACACCTTTAGTCTTTGATAGCCCTAACAGGTGAGCGAGGTATATATATTATTTTCTTTTAGTGTTTAACTACCCATCCCCTATTTATTTAGTTAGGTTTTCACTTTTTACACTAACTCTACTGTGGGTTATCCTGACAGCCCCTTTGTGCGCCGGCGCCCACATAGAGCCACTCTCCCTAGAATTTCCTAACTCACATCAAAATCAAAGGGATCATACCCTCAAGTACATGGGGACATAGACTAGAAACAAACGCGAGGCAAATCCATCCCGCTATAGACATGTGACCCAAGAAACAACACAAAATGATACACTTAAGGTATACACAAAATCACGATCAATAACCAAATGAAATCAAAACTCCATTATAAAAGCCTCCTAACATTATGAAACAAATTTCCAACCCTCTGGAAGTTGTACAACCCTATCTCATCTGGAAAAATTTAACCAATAAACAAACTCGATGACCAAAATTAAATCATTATTTTTCCTCAATTAATTCTACTAAAAAAAAACAAATAAATAAATTTAATTAAATAAAATTTAATAAATATTTCTTTTCTAATTTCATCTAAAAATAAATTATATATATATAAAATTATATTTCATATTCATCAAACAAAATATCTCTCTAAAAAAAAAAACACACATATATATATAAAATTATAATTAATCTTGTAAATGTAAAAAAAATATTAATTAATATTAATTTAAAAATTCTATTTTTTTTTAAATTATCATTTTAAATACTATCATCCGAATTAAAACAAAATAAACAAATTTTAAAAATATTAATAAAACAAAAATAACAATAAAGTTTTTCTTTGGTACAGCAGCCGCAGCCAAGTGGCTGCGTACCTCCCCATAGGGGAGGACGCAGCCCCCAAAGGCTGCGTACAGCAGTCTAAGGACTGCTGTACAACAGTCCTTCGACTGCTGTGCGCGGCCCTTGTGGTCTGCGCGGGGGGCGGTGGGTACAGTACCGTGCCCACCCACCAATCAAAAGAATTTAAATTTTTTTTTTTTTAAAAATTTAATTTATTTGTTTACATTTTAAATGAAACTCGAAATAACTATATATTATTTTATATAAAATTCTGACGGATTTCCGAAGTACGGAAGTTCGTCAGATTTTATATATATGAATATATATTCTAAAATTTTCACAGACAGAATATTATGAAATTTATTCCTTTTGCACAGAACATATATATATATATATATATATATATATATATATTATTATTATTTTTTTTAACAGAAGACAGAGCAAATAATAAAAACACAGTTTACATTTAAATGAAAATTTCACAGTGAAGAAATAACAATTTTCTTTTCCAGTGACAAAATACACAGAACACAGAAAATTTGAATCATTACAGTCATCACATGGATTAAGAGGTTTTCTTTTGCTAATTTCTCTGTGTTGATTCATATTTTTCCTTGCACAAATTTATTCTAAGTTTTCTCTGTTCATTTTGGTTTTATTTTTCTATTGTTTGCTAAAACTAAAATTTACAGAGGCAACAAAAGCCTTAACGGCAACAGCCTGAAACAAGATTTTCTAAATCTTTCAAAGAAGATATATACTAATATACAAAGGAAACAAATTGGATTCAGAGGAATACCTGTTTCCTGTAGGCTGTAGAAGTAAGAGTTGCACCAAAACCCTGCAGCTTTAAGGCTCCTCCCAGAAGCTCTTCCTCCAGCCAACAAGAAATTCTTCTGCAGCTTCTTCCAAATTCCCTCACAAAACAACAACAGGAAAACCACAAAAATTCACCAAGATTCACCAAAAACCCCCTTTCCCCACTCCTCTCAGCCAAGTTTTTTTCCCGTGAAGGATTTCTGTTTTTCCCATGCCTCTTTTTCTTCCGGGAATCAAATCCTCCACCCAATATCATTTATTTTCCACAACTTCCCGTACAACTCCCCATAAAATAAATTTAATAATTTTATTTTTATATTTTATTTTATTTATTTATTTATTTTATTTTATTTATTTATATTTTATTTTATTTATTTTTATTTTATTAACAATGGAACTTCATAAACTATTTATTTAACTCCAAAAATGCAATAGCAATAATTTTTTTTTTTAAATATCAACACAGTACGATTATTTTATTTAAACTATTGCCTTAATAAAGAACATAACTCAACTAATTAAACCACAATTAACTTAAAACTCCGTCAATTAAATAAATAATTGATCTCACATACCCAACATTAATTAAATTACACTTAATTAAAAATTGATAAAAAAATTAATTAAATCCCAAACTAAACTGTTAACCAACACGGACACATTTACAAACAAGGAAAAATAAAAACAAAGACAAACAAGGACTCACAGTAGACGGACTTGGGACGGGAATTCTTTCCTAACCACTCCTTTTTTCAACATCAATCCCATTGGGTTTATTTTGGTGCTCGCCCTGTCCTGCCGAAGCAGGTGGAATCGAGACTTAGTACCTGCATCCTGCATAAAACAAATGTCGTGAAACATATAAATCTCCATAGAAAACACACCGTGAAAGGAAATCGCAGGATGACAGGGCACTTGCAAGCAAGTGATGTCACTCTGTCCTTTCACCAAGACTCACAAGTAGACACACCAAACAATATAACAGCATAAACTCGCAACATCAACGTATATATATTATTAAAAGCACCACAAAAGTCATATAACATAATCACCATAAATAAGTATCATCTAACATCATAAGTAAAGTCTAATGCAACCAAACAACCAAACCATAAATCCAAGCACAACCAAAATGGTGAACTGATCACCCACACAACCAAGTACAAGATCTGTCCATAAGAGTAACAACAACATGAGGGGTATCACAGATAAGCACCGGAGGATTTGCGCCGCGTGTCGACTATAGGGTAAAAGCCCATGGTTGAAAAGTAAAAATTCCGATGTTAAGACCGGGTTTTTAATTTGTGCTATTTACCCCGGGGTGAAGTATATTGTGGCTAATTTGCATCTGTTCGTCCATGGGGAGAGGCTGTTTACAAGGATATTATTTTGTGGTCGCAGGCTTGGATTAGTAAAATCGGCCTGTTTAACTGCAAAGGTCTTGATTTTGATCACTGTTATATGCTGCGGCGAATTCAGCCTTTTCCGGACTTTTGATCGATGAGTGTTTCGGCCAAAACGGCGCATATTTGTTTACAGAGGATTTGTACCGGTGTTTTTCAAGGTATTAAGCCCTTCAAGTTTTCATCTTCCTTTCTGTATTTGAACAGCCTGTTTGGTGAGCGGTTTCATGGAGGATCCTCTGATGCGAGGCCTCAGAAGGGTGGGCAGAGCTATTTAAGCGATTCGCGGATATGATGGGTAGAATGTAAGAATATTTGACAATAGACTTGTAGGAAATCTTTGATTTCTAATGCCTTTAAAGGATGCGGCAGCTGTTGGAAATATACAGTAAAGGATTGTTGTTATTAGAGAATTTGGCAAGGTGTGCAGAGACATTTTGTAGGAAGAACCTTTGAGCTTTGAACTTTCAAGTGCTGGCTAGTTATTATGCAAAAGGATTGTAAGCTGTTTGAAAAGCCGTTCAGAAAACCATGGGCGCCAAGCGTTTTGTGGAGTGGGAGGAGCAATTCGTTTCCCACGACCGCGGCAGCCGTATTGTGCACTATTATCTTAAAGATCAGAGCGGGCATTCGGTTTTGGCGGTTGAAGGCACGGAAAGGAGCCTGAGGCATATGGTCTATGTCGTATCACAGGAGTTCCTTGATCTTCCTGGCTTTGCCAAGCCCTCCAACTCTTCATTCAAGTGGAGATCGAGAAGAGAAGTTGTGGACTGGCTGACATCCTTGCTTTCAAAGGGCGATTATGCAACGAGTATTTACCGCTTTCCTTTCAATATTTTTTCCTATGATTGCTCTAATTTATGTGGAAGTTGCGTCAGATAGCGTTTTGGTTGTATGCCTGACGTTATTTTTACGATTTTTCTCAGATTTTCGCTAACCTTTGAGTGCTTAGTCGTTCAAAATGCTCAATGATGGAAAATTTATAATATTTGTCAAGCTATTTGCTTGTTGCTTGTGATTTTGATGGGCATCTTCAAGTTCCTTGCAGTAGTATGCGTCTACCTGCAGGTAACGTCAGTATTTTGGATAACCAACATACCCACTTGCTCTGCAGAGATCAGGGACTCTAAAATAGATTCAGATTCAAGACCTATGATTTTGTTTGAAAATTTTGGCTTCACCCACCATGGCCATGTACAAATTTTGGTGTCTGACGTTTCTTTCAAGGCCACCCAAGCAGCGCCTGATCTGGACCCCTCTTTGATGGGTTTCTTTTTGTTAGGCCGACGACAAGTCATATGTTAAGAAGTCTGGGACTGCCCATTGTTGAGACATCGCATTCTATATTTCTGGGTTCGATCCCCTTGTCGTTGCAAAGCAGCCTATGCGATCAAAAGAGATTAAGGTTTGATCTGGGCATTTAGGAAGTTCATCTGGGCATTGCTATTTTTGAAAGAAATTCTTCTGGGTATGTGTTTGTGATAGAGATAATCTGGGTGCTACTTTCTTTTTCAGGGTTTGGTTTCATTTGTATTTGTTGGGATTTAAAGCCAAGATGGCACAAAACAGAGAGAAGGAGGAGACGGGGTGCCAGGTGTCGGAAGGCCTGAAGCCCTGCGTTGACAACTGTGGCTTCTTCAGCAGCCCGGCCACCATGAACCTCTGCTGCAAGTGCTACAACGAATCTGTGCAGCTCAATGTTAACACAACCCCCAAGTCGCCGTTTTCTTGGAGTTTCAATCCTCAGACAAACAAATCTAATTTCTAATATACTAAAACAACCCAAAACAAACATTTTGTTCAAGCAGTTTGCATTTAACAAGCAAAATTCAAGAATCATCTATTGTTAAAACAAATAGAAATAATCAAAAGAATTGTATACAAATAATATGCACCTGATTTTTCTTATTCCCTCCAACACTCCAAAGCACCTTACCGCGAACGCTGCGAAGCACCTTTACAACTCCCAGTCCTTTGTCAGCACATTCATGGAGTGACAACATTTATTTATAAAGCTTTACATGTTTTCGATAACTATGCAAAATCAATGGAAATTTCAAGAAAATCTGCATAGAATCTGTATACAGTTATATCGCCGACAATTTGCTTCAATAATGCAACAAACAGTCTCCATATTCAACGGCCACAGTGAAACATAGCACCCACCATTTGTATTTCATTGTCAAACAAAAAGACAAGTACTATTGGGTAATAGTGTTCGGAAATAAATTTGAGCAAACTATACAATATGGAAAAAATGATGACATCATGCAAATATGACTGTAGCAATCTACCGGCCAATAGAATTGGAAAAAAAAGCTTTTAAAAGTATTAATTCAATATGCAATCAATATAAACTTTGGGAAAAAAATTTCCACATATTTAATTCGTCAATTCGATTGGTTGATAGTTGCAAAAGAAATAAAACTAGCCGAAAGCATAAGTATACCTGCCTCTGGCAGGAACTAATAAGAAAGAGGCACCACAAAGGAAAGAACAAAGGAGAGGTACATGGCCAAGGAGGCAACAATAAAAACATATTTATGTTTTTTCAATTTGCATTATTTCCTCGCTCAAAATAGATTGATGACCATTCGCTACCAATGAGGAAGTGTTTTTCATCCCACATCAAGGTGATTGGATTTGCACTAATAGAAACCATAAATTTCATCCTTGGTAAGAGTAGATGATAGATTTGTATTTTTTAACATAAGGAAAGTTCTTGCTTCTTGTGAGAGCAATTTCCTAGTCTGTTCTTCTAATCCAAATGAGTCACACATACACCCTAGCACATACTCCTTTCCGCTGAGGACATCCTCGAAGAGCGGGAGAATTTGTTCTATTTTCTATTGGCTATCTCACGTTTCTTATAAGTTGTTGAATTGTCGACACTTTGCATTATATTTGAAACTGAATGGTTCATATTCATCTTAACCATCTATAGAAAGTGTAAACTATGGAAGGTAGAAACTATATCAATAAATTTGAGAAAATCATTCTTTAAAGAGAGACAATGGTATATTATAAATGTTGAGATAAATGCCATGCTACAAATGATACCAATTTAATAATTATTCTTTATTTAACTAAAGGAGTTAATACTTAATATGATTAAATGAGGAATTTCATTTAATGGTAGAAATAACTAGCTTGAGATGGAAGTGAGGGGTTTGACAATCAATAAAATAAAAATTGTCCGAATTAAAAAAAGTAAATGATCTTTGCAAAAAAACATTTGTGATATAAAAATATAGTACGATTCTTGAAATAGAAATATATAATGTTGTCCTATTACGAAGGATAATTCAATTAATTTGAAAAAATCTGCTTGCCAAGATGGTCATAATCATGTTATAATTAAAACAATAAATGATGCTTTTTCCTAATTTGGATTTGATTAGAGGAATCCCTTTTACTTGCAAACATATATTTTGGATTTGTCAATTGAATAACTGGGAACTCAACCTTTTTTTTATAAAATATAACTTACGAATTTTATTTTTTGGCAAGTTTGGGATGTTTTGAGTATAAAATCCCCGTCAACTATCCCCCTCCCACTCGAGTTGGGGGGGGAATGGTTGCTCCATCGGGGGGCCATTCACAGACATTTATGTGGGCTTATGCAACTCTGGGTGGGGTGGGCTGCCTTTGTGTCCCCCAACTTGGCACAAGATGCCAGTTGAGGCCCATATATATATATGGGGCCACTCGACTAAAAGGAGAGGGGTGGGAGGTCGAGAGATGTTGGCCTACCTCAACCAACATCCGGTTCCATATTCAAACTATTTTTTCGGCATCTGTCCGTTTTTCTGGACCCGATTGTCATGCCCTTAATTTTTTTGCTAGAAAAAAACCCAACTAATTTTTTTTTTCTTTTATTTATTTTTTAATTTAAATTTTAACAACACTTTTTATTATTATTATTATTTTTATTTAATATTATTTTTAATTAGATAACACTAATATATCATTATCAATTTTACTCTTCATATCAACATTAGATATATATTTATAATACTACCAATTCTATACTTCTAATAAAACCAACATCATTATTCATTATTCACGAGATGTGAATTTATTAGGTAAAGCTGTAACTTTTATTATTAGTTTTACTATATATTAATATTCTTCCATTCACTGTAATTACTAATTTTACCAATCGGTAATTAAGTATTAGACAAATTTTTAAGCATAATAATTTTACCAACTATAACTTTTATTATCAATTTTAACATTTATTAATATTTCTTTTCCCCTTAATTTTTTTGCTAGAAAAAAACCCAACTAATTTTTTTTTTCTTTTATTTATTTTTTAATTTAAATTTTAACAACACTTTTTATTATTATTATTATTTTATTTAATATTATTTTTAATTAGATAACACTAATATATCATTATCAATTTTACTCTTCATATCAACATTAGATATATATTTATAATACTACCAATTCTATACTTCTAATAAAACCAACATCATTATTCATTATTCACGATGTGAATTCATTAGGTAAAGTAACTTTTATTATTAGTTTTACTATATATTAATATTCTTCCATTCACTGTAATTACTAATTTTACCAATTAAGTATTAGACAAATTTTAAGCATAATAATTTTACCAACTATAACTTTATTATCAATTTTAACATTTATTAATATTAATTTTTGCTAGAAAAAAACCCAACTAATTTTTTTTTTCTTTTATTTATTTTTTAATTTAAATTTTAACAACACTTTTTATTATTATTATTATTTTTATTTAATATTATTTTTAATTAGATAACACTAATATATCATTATCAATTTTACTCTTCATATCAACATTAGATATATATTTATAATACTACCAATTCTATACTTCTAATAAAACCAACATCATTATTCATTATTCACGAGATGTGAATTTATTAGGTAAAGCTGTAACTTTTATTATTAGTTTTACTATATATTAATATTCTTCCATTCACTGTAATTACTAATTTTACCAATCAGTAATTAAGTATTAGACAAATTTTTAAGCATAATAATTTTACCAACTATAACTTTTATTATCAATTTTAACATTTATTAATATTTCTTTTCCCAATTACTATAACTACTAATTTTACCAACTCATAATTAAATAATAATCAAATCATTAAACATAAATTTTTTTAACATAAAACCAAAACAATAATATCCTTGCACAAAATATAATCCATGATACGATTTTCACAAGAATGTCAAATAGTTATAACTAACTATGTTGGTTGGTTATTTTTGTCAATACATTAATTGCATAAGATAGTGTCTATCATTTTCACGCTAAGCAATCAATTAAAACTATTACGGCTCAATAAGGAAATGAATACTTCAACTTTTATTATTTATAAAAGTATAAGAGGCTATACTATAATTTGATAATATAAAATTTTATATTAGATCACTTGATTTTTTAAATATTAGAAGTATGCTCTGAATCAAGAACATTTAATAGGGCATTTATTTTAGTATCTCACCTCAAATCAAAAAACATAATTATATAAAATTTTACCTACATATTATTTATTACATTAGTTGAAAACATTAATTAGCTTATAGTAACATTTTTGTTTGCTGGTAAGTTCCTATTCACATTATAAACTTGTGCATATTGTAATAATTAACTAACTTACCTTTCTTATCTTGGACTCCATTATTTACATTTACCACGAGCAATTATTGGCTATGGTGAACTTATCATTACTTCAATCTTTTTTTTTTTATGATATTTATATTTATACTAACAATCATGCCCCTTAAAATAATATCACTAAATGCTTCTATAATTACTTAGCATTGATTTAATACGTGATAAAATTTATGTTAACCTCCTCCAATATTAATATTGATATTATATTTTTTTTTGTTTTTTTTATAATATTAGAATTGTAACTATTTAACTATTACCGTAAGTTAATAATAGAATAAATTACCAAAATGGTAGTTGTGTCATGTTGAGATTATTGGGGAGCAATGCCAACAATAAATTCTTTTATTGTCCGTCCTAACTTTAGATTAAAAATAAATAAATAAATAAAAATATAGATTTGAAGTAAAATGGTGGAAGTCAGGTTACAGGTGGATATTTAGTTTATATTTAAATATTAATTAACAGTTAAGGCTGCACTCATATGCTGTTCAACATATTTATATAAAAACCAATTAGCCAGTTCCTTGCCATTTTGAAATACTAAATTACTTTCGTGCCTAGGCTTCATTCAATTGACTTATTATTTTCTTCTTTTTAAAAAAAAATTTTTGCAGCCCGCATTGAGCATCGCTTGGGCTTGTGGAAGACTAAGCAGCCACAGAACAACATCTGAATTTTTTTTTGAAATTTTGAATGTACTGGATACAGATAGCTAATATATGCCTGCAATAGTCTAATATTTTCGTTGATAGAAATGGTTATTATTTACCTATCGTATTTTCACATATAATGATTTCAAGAGGTGTCAGTTTAAAGTCCAGGTTGATGTTTTCCATAGAGTTAGTTGCATGGCGCTTTTATTCGAAATAATTACAAACATCATGTTTGACCAAAATTGGAGGCAGTAAATGCAAACTCACCTTATCTTACGTTACTGGAAATAAAATCATTCACGGATATCAAAAGCATTGATTGGGTTACAAACTTGTACGCCAAGCAAAAGGGCACTTGCTACATGCCTGCCATTCTCACCTAATACCTGGCAGAAACTTTTCCTTACAATTAAAATGCTCATGAGAAGACACGAATTCCCTTGCCTCGAGCTCAAAAATTGAATAGCTAAGGTACAGACACGAAATTAAATTCTTCATCTACTTTTTTTTTGGGTGCACAACTAATATAGGAAAACAACATTTATAATACTTATCCTTGCAACCACTGTTGTAGATTCTCTACAGCCTGTGATGCCTGACTAAATCTCAATGCCTCCAGAGTTATTTCTAATATTTTCAACCAAGAGTTGAACCCTACCCCTGGATGTCAGCTGGCCCATCTATTTTTCAGTGCATATACTTTGACCCATTTCTTCTGTGTTTGGATATGCAATTTAGATCGGCATTTTCCCCAAGTGCGTCCATAATGGTCATAAGGAGGGACCATTACAAGCTGTTGAAGAGGCACACAGAAAAGATGGGGGCCGAGTTATGTATAGGTAGCCATGGATAGGTTTTCCAGACTCTTGGGACACTCTAGGCATTCCTTCTACCAAGGCGTCCATCTAACCAAATTTATCTAATCGATTGGTAGGAGAGGTTTCTGGACTTTTGTCACCAAGTTCTTGTATTTAAAACCATAAATAGTTTAAGTTGTCTGCCTTTCATCCCAACGACCAAATTATGTAAATGTTAGCCATCACACAAAATTAATAGTAGTATTTAACAATCTAATGAGTCACTGGACCCCTCTTGAATGGTCGCTTATGCCCGAGGAGAATTTTCAGACATGAGGATTGAAAATAAACCCCTGTGAATGAATACGGTGGAGGCATCCAATCTCTTGTTATGCGGGTTTCTCTGGCAGTCGCACTACTATTATTATTATCATTATTTTTGCTATGTTCTGTTTAAGGATTTACATTTTCATTCACAAATACCTTTTTATTTTCCATAGAGATTAAATCAGCTATCACCCGAACAGAGATAAGAATTAGTCTATATATATATTTTGCTATTATTGCCACAACTAATTACTGTTTTACGTTTGATTCATTTATTTGCTACAGGTATGTTCATTCAACTAGTTGCTAGCTAAGATCTTCTTTTCCATTACAGATTAGTCTACATTTCTTGCTTGTCAAGTGGAGATTGAAGGAGAAATATATACATTATAATTCCCATATTAACACCATACACTTTCATAATGATCAGAACGAGAGACAATGAAGTTCCATACTAGTGTGTTCAATTTTTCTTTTAATATAAGGGTTACACAACAACTTGTTTTGAATGTATTTTTGGTATTTTATAAGATTTTGGAAGGAGTCCATTGATACTGCTTAGCATAGTTTTATTCTTATTTTTATTTTTTATTTATTTTTCTACCTCCTATCCACAGTCTTCTCAAAATAAGGAAATACACAAGACAGATCAAATAACTTAACAATACACATCTATATGCACATGTACTTATTTAACTTACAACATAATTGCATATACCCCTTTGAGAGGTGTATTCACCATTCTGATTTCCATGTTTACAAAAAAAAGAACCACTTATATTTACAATGTGTAACTAAATTTCTCAAAAGAGTTTGGAATGCTCATCCAAAATTTTCAATGCAGCTACGAATAAGTCTACATGGTATTTCATTCAATTGCCCAAATGAAATGATCAAACTCTAGGAGTATTTTTCATTTCTCATTACAACTACACACAACAATAAAGGAACAACAACCAATGGACAAGGGTTTGCTCTTTCTGCATTTTATTTTAGATTACAACAAATATTAACTTTTCGCATCACAATAATTTTAAGAAATACGATGCATGACATACAACTGAGTAAGGCTTGCACTCCACCCTACCGTAATAGTGTCATGGAGCCTCGTCTCTAGCCATACCCTCGAGCAAGGAATTGTTATTCTTTTTTTTTTTTTTGCCCAAGATGATGAATGGAGCCTCTTCAAAAATTTGTGTATACATGGGTAAAATAACATAGCACACATTTCTTTAATATTGGTTTTCTACTTTCTATTCTCTACCATAAACCATACCATATGTCACATTCTTATGCAACAAATAACAAAGGTGAATGAAGGTAGGAAGGAAACTTATCTCTTATCTTTAGGTGGGAAACTAAAATCCTTATCCTTCCTCTCCAAGCCACCTTGATCACCATCTCTACTAAAGTTCTCCAAGAGGAGAAGTGGGTAACACCTCACTCCTTCCATTTCAAATATATAGAAGTTTCACAAGTTGCAACTCTTGGATGGGAAGGTGTGGAGTGTACCTCTCCCGATCAATGAAGGTCATATCTCCATTAATGAGAACATGCATTTGGACAACTATCCAATCTTTCCACCCTATCATTTCCCTCAAAATTCGTCACTCTCCATTATGAGAGCTTTTTAGGGGTCAAATCATGTTGTAGGGGCACTATTGTATGGCCACTTGACCCCTACCACTATTCTATAGACCCTAGGGGGTTTATTTTTGCACCCTAACCCAAAAAATTTGACCAACAACTCTCATTAAAAGCCCACTCAAGGTTCCATCCGAGTTTCAAACTTAGCTAGGGGTTACCAAGACCTAATCCCCACTCAAACCTCACGTGAATCACAACTAAATGCTCTCACAACCTTAGTCTTCCAATACCTTAACTCTACTTGTTTCTAGGCCCCAAATGGGTTCAAATTTATATCCTCATGAAGAAGTCTTTTGATTTGCTCTTGATGGTTCTCCCTTCTCATGCTAACACTGTAGCCTTCCTGCACATTACAACATGATTGTAAGTATCAATTGTGTATCACATTAATCTATGAGCTGAACATTCCAAGCCTTAACTCTATAATAATCCATTTATAATCTCAATTTGCATTCTACGGTACAAGAGTGTATTCTGCCTTCATGTTATTGACAATAAAACCTCATGTCCAATGATATGCAAAAATATTGCCAAGGGATCATCATATTTATTATCCACCATATATTAATTCAAGAAGGGCATATACCAAATTTGGTTGGTATTAAGTATATACAAGGTGGGGTCTTACATCCCCCTCCCCTTAGCTTAGACTTCCTCCTGGAAGTCGTTAAGGTCAAGAAAAGTGATCTCAATATAGTAATGCACATAAATCTATTAAAATATGAATTATTGTACCTTCTTGATGAAGAAATCAAAGCATTCAACTCTTAAGCACACATTAAATAAACCCCCTTCATGAATCAAACATCTAAATGCTCATAACAAAATCTTCCTACCATAGAACTTTTATCCAATTTATAGTCATAGTATAACAAATGTTAGTAGTTATCAATGTAATTAATATTCTTGATATCAACATATATCCAACACATTAACATCCTTGGATACTTTTAAAGGTTCTCTTTTGTATCATAAACATCACTCATGATGTTAGAAAATATTTTTGTTTTAATATCAATTCATGTCTCAAGAATAGTAGTATCAATTTTTATCTTTCACTTTCTTTCTCACATAACAGTTGAGTACTTTCACATGTTATTTATTTACAAATTTACCCATACATCACAACATTTACACATAACTCACATCACAAGGCTTAATGGGGTTTACAAGGATGGAGATTCTTAGGTACCATAGCCACTAGGAGAGATAGTCTCAAGGCCCTTCTCTAAGGACCCTTCCATACATTTTCTAGGTACCTTCCCTTGTTTGTATAAGGGGTTTAGCCTCTAAGAGGAAGGTACAAAAGAATGATCATAGAACTAGGGGAAGAATGGATTAATGACCGTCCCATACCGGTCGCATTTGCAACCCCTTTCAAATAATTCATAATTCCCCAGTGCATCTACTCCCCTATACAACCTGCCAGGGAACCCCCAGGATATTGCAGTTTTTATAGATGTCACATTACACCACATTTTCCAGTAGTTAGAAAAACAATAAGAAGCCTCAAATTGGGTAATATAAAATCATAAACCAACATTTCACTAAACATAAAATTATAATTTCAAGAGGAAAATTAAAGAAAGTTCAGTTGCAGCTGCATTTCAACATTCCAATCTTAATTCAAAAACAAAAATTAAATACGTCCTTGAGGCAATGGACTACGAAAACTCTCAAATGGCTAAATAGCCCAATAAAATAAATGTAAAATTTAACACTACTAGCATAAAATAAAATTAAACAACAATTAAGAAATTTCCAAAAACAATAAAACAAGCACCACGTGACTTTGATAAAGCCACCTAAGGGGAGGAGGGGAATGGTGGTTCTCTAACCACATAAGTATAATAGCATGCAATAAGTGGTGGTCCCTGACCACATAAATATGAATAACTAGTGGTCCCTGACCACATAAATATGAATAGCTGGTGGTCCTTGACCACATAAATTTGCATCATTGGTGGTCCTTGACCACATAAATATAAGTAACTGGTGGTCCCTGACCACATAAATATGAATCGCTGGTGGTCCTCGACCACATAAATATAAATCACTAGTGGTCCCCGACCACATAATTATAAGTAACTGGTGGTCCATAAAATTCCATCCTTTACCCATGGGTTATAACATCAAGTAATAGGTTTGCACTATGAACCAACAAGTGTGGCTCTCATATGTGGGGGAGTAGGCTACGGTCAACGTCCATGGGAGGATTACAATGACTCGACATAGATCCTTTTTCAGGATTAGGGACAACACCCTGAGCTTGTAATTTCCTGATGGGAGAACATGTGCCTCTCAACCCCTATTTACACTAGCTGGCATCACACTCCCATAAGGGGGGAACCAAACGCTAGGGGTACACATTTACTATAAGACTAACACAATGGAATACATCACATTTCATTTAATAAATACACATCCACACATTTAACACGTTTACATAAACACACAGCTAGCTAGCTTACATAAGGTCCATCACAAAGGGTACTCATAAGGGGTCGTACTTGACCTCCCTCACCCTTATCCCAAGTCAAATATCTTGTATCCTATACTTGGGGCACAATACATTTACTATTTTCACTTTACATGACCTAACACAACATGCTTTACAGAATTCACCATAGAACAAGAGCAATGCACTTACACATATTCTATTTTGTATAAACAATATTCACTTTTTGTTTCAGTTTTGGAAATATCTACTCGCTTTGCATAAGTACAAGAAATCACTAGAAGATATGCAACTATAGCTTAGGTATATCACCCAATCTTCCTAGAACTTAACAATGCATGGTTCACTATACTATTAACACAAATGTTGATACACCCATACACACTTTATTTCCTTACACAATGTTCAATAAATTGCCATATAATTCACAATTGTAATCTAGGTCATACTCAGTTTTCTTACAATTTACAATACATGGTACATCACGCTTCCCATCTTACTCACGTCACATTTATGGTCAAGATTATGTTTTTCTATATATATCTATCCAATTGTATTTTTTTTGTTCACTGACATATCAATATGGGTAATTTCACTATTTTTTTCACAACGCACTAAGGAAGATTTCTCACTTAATAGGGAAGGTAGTCAATCATTTTCATTTTAAACATTGAAACATAAGAAAAGAAAACACACTTGATGCACAAACACAAGATAACTCATGGAATAGTAATTCTCACAACCCATTAATATCTTTTACAATTCTTGCATTTCGCTATCTAGATCTGAGCTATTTACTCATATGTTGTAATCATCATTGTTACAATCACAATTCCATTTAACCTCTCAAAAATTCATAATGAGTAGAATTCTTGAAATTTCTATCTACCTTTAAGCTTTCTCCTTTGCATTCAGGTGTAAATAATTTTACCTCAAAGAGTAAGTATGGTCAATGGTATAGAATGCACATTAGTTGAAATTTTTACAAGTCTAGTCTAGTGTCTCTTATCTATATAGTTTAACTTTCCACATCGTGAATCATGCATAATTCATTACTCAATTTCTAGATTCATACAAATGATTATTCAATCCTCGTGTCATGTATACAACCTTCAAGGTCAACACCTAATTGATTACATTATTAATTCCTTTATGACAAGTTTCCTTTCTTATTTTTATACCAATAAGTCTTTAGTTCTCAGCTATGTATAAGGAATTAGTTATGGTGTGTGCCCTAAGTAACGTTGTAACTCTAAATGCATCTTTGACAAGGTCTATTCACCAAGGTTTTAGACTTAATTACTAGAAGGAAATTATTTTCACATTACTAAATAAATTTCTACCAATCTTGACATAGTTGTAACTTTCTACACATTCTCACTTTTGACTCAACTCCTAGAAATCATCTTGCTTTGTTAACTATTTAATATTTAAATAATAGAGAACAAGGGTTTGTTAGCTTATAGTTCTATCATGTTTACTAGGCCATCATTTACTTACACATGTGCTTAAATAACTTCAAAGTTTCACCATTTAAGTCAAGGTGAATATTTTGATTTTGACCACTTTTATATAATGCAAGATTTTGATTATTAGTTGATGTCATCATCCATGAAATCATTAACTATCACACACAATACGAATCATTTGTTGCTTCATGAAATCAACCATTATACACTTATATGTAAATCAAGATCTTTGGTTATTAGATTAAGACCTAGGAAAATCATGCCCTAAGACATACAAGATAAAAGTTCATGCATGTATTAATACCAATTTGTGAGTTGAAGCCCTTAAATTTACATCTAGCAACCTTCACCTTAAGGGTTCAGTTTCTTTTTCTTTTTCTTTTTTTTTGACAAGATTTTAATCTTTCTATAAGGGTACTTAAATTACACATAACACACAATCCAGGGGTGTTATATTTAATCAATTTAAGAGTTTATAAATTTAAACTTATTTAATTACAACCTTCAACACACTAATCCTTTTTTTTGGTTCTTAATTTTTTTATTAATTTTTTTACTAATTACATGATTCCAAATATAATTATGATGTTCTACTTTTTTTCTTCATACTAAAATTTCTATAAAAAAAATATGTTGCACTTCAAATGTCCATTACCTTATAATATTGTATTGAAGAATTATGGCCTTAAAATTCAACAAAATAATATTTCCTTAATGATACACCTCAGTATGTCCTATTACTCTATTCAGGTATTTATAACAAGGGCTATGCCTCATAACTCAATTATACCCTTTTTAAGGTTTTAAGGAAATTTGATAACACCAGGCTAGATTAATGTTGTAACCCTAGTTAACTAGTCTACTATGGGATCTAGGAATTCACCTTATTAAGGCACCATGTTTAGAATTGAGCTTCTTTTAAAAGTTGAATCCCTTAATTGGTTGCTTGCTTGACCTATCTTTAATGGTCCCTTCCTGATCATTTAGTACTTTAAAACCTTATTTCGATCATATGTTTAAACTAAGTTCTTATGTATCACACCATGTGAGTCCTTTAGATTTAACATTTTAGTCTAACTAGCACAAGGTGTTTTGCGTACACACTATATGTAATGCCCAATTTATTCCCAGAGTTCCCTAGGGTTGCAACCTAGGGCTCTGATACCAAGTGTCATGCCCATAATTTTTTTGCTAGAAAAAAACCCAACTAATTTTTTTTTCTTTTATTTATTTTTTAATTTTAATTTTAACAACACTTTTTATTATTATTATTATTATTATTATTATTATTTAATATTATTTTTAATTAGATAACACTAATATATCATTATCAATTTTACTCTTCATATCAACATTAGATATATATTTATAATACTACCAATTCTATACTTCTAATAAAACCAACATCATTATTTATTATTCACGAGATGTGAATTTATTAGGTAAAACTGTAACTTTTATTATTAGTTTTACTATATATTAATATTCTTCCATTCACTGTAATTACTAATTTTACCAATCAGTAATTAAGTATTAGTCAAATTTTTAAGCATAATAATTTTACCAACTATAACTTTTATTATCAATTTTGACATTTATTAATATTTCTTTTCCCAATTACTATAACTACTAATTTTACCAACTCATAATTAAATAATAGTCAAATCATTAAACATAAATTTTTTTAACATAAAACCAAAACAATAATATTCTTGCACAAAATATAATCCATGATACGATTTTCACAAGAATGTCAAATAGTTATAACTAACTATGTTGGCTGGTTATTTTTGTCAATACATTAATTGCATAAGATAGTGTCTATCATTTTCACGCTAAGCAATCAATTAAAACTATTACGGCTCAATAAGGAAATGAATACTTCAACTTTTATTATTTATAAAAGTATAAGAGGCTATACTATAATTTGATAATATAAAATTTTATATTAGATCACTTGTTTTTTAAATATTAAAAGTATATTCTGAATCAAGAACATTTAATACCTAGGCATTTATTTTAGTATCCCACCTCAAATCAAAATACATAATTACATAAAATTTTACCCTCATATTATTTATTACATTAGTTGAAAACATTAATTAGCTTATAGTAATATTTTTATTTGCTGGTAAGTTCCTATTCACATTATAAACTTGTGCATATTGTAATAATTAACTAACTTACCTTTCTTATCTTGGACTCCATTATTTACATTTACCACGAGCAATTATTGGCTATGGTGAACTTATCATTACTTCAATCTTTATTTTTTTATGATATTTATATTTATACTAACAATCATGCCCCTTAAAATAATATCACTAAATGCTTCTATAATTACTTAGCATTGATTTAATAGGTGATAAAATTTATGTTAACCTCCTCCAATACTAATATTGATATTATATTTTTTTTGTTTTTTTATAATATTAGAATTGTAACTATTTAACTATTACCGTAAGTTAATAATATAATAAATTACCAAAATGGTAGTTGTGTCATGTTGAGATTATTGCGGAGCAATGCCAACAATAAATTCTTTTATTGTCCGTCTTAGCTTTAGATTAAAAATAAATAAATAAATAAAAATATAGATTGAAGTAAAATGGTGGAAGTCAGGTTACAAGTGGATATTTAGTTTATATTTAAATATTAATTAACAGTTAAGGCTGCACTTATATGCTGTTCAACATATTTATATAAAAACCAATTAGCACAGTTCCTTGCCCTTTTGAAATACTAAATTAGTTTCGTGCCCGGGCTTCATTCAATTCACTTATTATTTTCTTCTTTTAAATTTTTTTTTTTTGCAGCCCGCATTGAGCATCGCTTGGGCTTGTGGAAGACTAAATAGCCACATAACAACATTTGAATTTTTTTTTGAAAATTTCAATGTACTGGATACAGATAGCTAATATATGCCTGCAATAGTCTAATATTTTCGTTGATAGAAATGGTTATTATTTACCTATCGTATTTTCACATATAATGATTTCAAGAGGTGTCAGTTTAAAGTCCAGGTTGATGTTTTCCATAGAGTTAGTTGCATGGCGCTTTTATTCGAAATAATTACAAACAGCATGTCTGACCAAAATTGGAGGCAGTAAATGCAAACTCACCTTATCTTACGTTACTGGAAATAAAATCATTCACGGATATCAAAAGCATTGATTGGGTTACAAACTTGTACGCCAAGCAAAAGGGCACTTGCTACATGCCTGCCATTCTCACCTAATGCCTGGCAGAAACTTTTCCTTACGATTAAAATGCTCATGAGAAGACACAAATTCCCTTGCCTCGAGCTCAAAAATTGAATAGCTAAGGTACAGACACGAAATTAAATTCTTCATCTACTTTTTTTTGGGTGCACAACTAATATAGGAAAACAACATTTATAATACTTATCCTTGCAACCACTATTGTAGATTCTCTACAACCCGTGATGCTTGACTAAATCTCAATGCCTCCAAAGTTATTTCTAATATTTTCAACCAAGAGTTGAACCCTACCCCTAGATGCCAGCTGGCCCATCTATTTTTCAGTGCATATACTTTGACCCATTTCTTTTGTGTTTGGATATGCAATTTAGATCGGCATTTTCCCCAAGTGCGTCCATAATGGTCATAAGGAGGGACCATTACAAGTTGTTGAAGAGGCACACATAAAAGATGGGGGCCGAGTTATGTATAGGTAGCCATGGATAGGTTTTCCAGACTCTTGGGACACTCTAGGCATTACTTCTACCAAGGCGTCCATCTAACCAAATTTATCTAATCGATTGGTAGGAGAGGTTTCTGGACTTTTGTCACCAAGTTCTTGTATTTAAAACCATAAATAGTTTAAGTTGTCTTCCTTTCATCCCAACGACCAAATTATGTAAATGTTAGCCATCACACAAAATTAATAGTAGTATTTAACAATCTAATGAGTCACTGGACCCCTCTTGAATGGTCGCTTATGCCCGAGGAGAATTTTCAGACATGAGGATTGAAAATAAACCCCTGTGAATGAATACGGTGGAGGCATCCAATCTCTTGTTATGCGGGTTTCTCTGGCAGTCGCACTACTATTATTATTATCATTATCTTTGCTATGTTCTGTTTAAGGATTTACATTTTCATTCACAAATACTTTTTTATTTTCCATAGAGATTAAATCAGCTATCACCCGAACAAAGATAAGAATCAGTCCATATATATATATTTTGCTATTATTGCCACAACTAATTACTGTTTTACGTTTGATTCATTTATTTGCTACAGGTATGTTCATTCAGCTAGTTGCTAGCTAAGATCTTCTTTTCCATTACAGATTAGTCTACATTTCTTGCTTGTCAAGTGGAGATTGAAGGAGAAATATATACATTATAATTCCCATATTAACACCATACACTTTCATAATGATCAGAACGAGAGACAATGAAGTTCCATACTAGTGTGTTCAATTTTTCTTTTAATATAAGGGTTACACAACAACTTGTTTTGAATGTCTTTTTGGTATTTTATAAGATTTTGGAAGGAGTCCATTGATACTGCTTAGCATAGTTTTATTCTTATTTTTATTTTTATTTATTTTTCTACCTCCTATCCACAGTCTTCTCAAAATAAGGAAATACACAAGACAGATCAAATAACTTAACAATACACATCTATATGCACATGTACTTATTTAACTTACAACATAATTGCATATACCCCTTTGAGAGGTGTATTCACCATTCTGATTTCCATGTTTACAAAAAAAAGAACCACTTATATTTACAATGTGTAACTAAATTTCTCAAAAGAGTTTGGAATGCTCATCCAAAATTTTCAATGCAGCTACGAATAAGTCTACATGGTATTTCATTCAATTGCCCAAATGAAATGATCAAACTCTAGGAGTATTTTTCATTTCTCATTACAACTACACACAACAATAAAGGAACAACAACCAATGGACTAGGGTTTGCTCTTTCTACATTTTATTTTAGATTACAACAAATATTAACTTTTCGCATCACAATAATTTTAAGAAATACGATGCATGACATACAACTGAGTAAGGCTTGCTCTCCACCCTACCGTAATAGCGTCATGGAGCCTCGTGGGCTCTAGCCATACCCCCGAGCAAGGAATTGTTATTCTTTTTTTTTTTTTGGCCCAAGATGATGAATGGAGCCTCTTCAAAAATTTGTGTATACATGGGTAAAATAACATAGCACACATTTCTTGCATATTGGTTTTCTACTTTCTATTCTCTACAATAAACCATACCATATGTCACATTCTTATGCAACAAATAACAAAGGTGAATGAAGGTAGGAAGGAAACTTATCTCTTATCTCTAGGTGGGAAACTAAAATCCTTATCCTTCCTCTCCAAGCCACCTTGATCACCATCTCTACTAAAGTTCTCCAAGAGGAGAAGTGGGTAACACCTCACTCCTTCTTCCATTTCAAATATATAGAAGTTTCACAAGTTGCAACTCTTGGATGGGAAGGCGTGGAGTGTACCTCTCCCCATCAATGAAGGTCATATCTCTATTAATGAGAACATGCATTTGGACAACTACCCAATCTTTCCACCCTATCATTTCCCTCAAAATTCGTCACTCTCCATTATGAGAGCTTTTTAGGGGTCAAATCATGTTGTAGGGGCACTATTGTATGGCCACTTGACCCCTACCACTATTCTATAGACCCTAGGGGGTTTATTTTTGCACCCTAACCCAAAAAATTTGACCAACAACTCTCATTAAAAGCCCACTCAAGGTTCCATCCGAGTTTCAAACTTAGCTAGGGGTTACCAAGACCTAATCCCCACTCAAACCTCACGTGAATCACAACTAAATGCTCTCACAACCTTAGTCTTCCAATACCTTAACTCTACTTGTTTCTAGGCCCCAAATGGGTTCAAATTTATATCCTCATCAAGAAGCCTTTTGATTTGCTCTTGATGGTTCTCCCTTCTCATGCTAACACCGTAGCCTTCCTGCACATTACCACACGATTGTAAGTATCAATTGTGTATCACATTAATCTATGAGCTGAACATTCTAAGCCTTAACTCTATAATAATCCATTTATAATCTCAATTTGCATTCTACAGTACAAGAGTGTATTCTACCTTCATGTTATTGACAATAAAACCTCATGTCCAATGATATGCAAAAATATTGCCAAGGGATCATCATATTTATTATCCACCATATATTAATTCAAGAAGGGCATATACCAAATTTGGTTGGTATTAAGTATATACAAGGTGGGGTCTTACACCGATGCTTCGACCATCCATGTTGCTCCTGTCCTCAGGTTCCCAACATGAATTGGGGAACTCTAATTGACTCCAAGAAGATGACTAATTAAATGCGGATAATAGGACTAGGCCAATCTCTGGTTTGCATCAGTTACGCTATTAAATGCAGATGATCTGGAAAAACTATAGGACATCGATTACTCAATAAATAGGAATAAGCGTTGGTTATTTTTAGACTCTTCGATAGGAATGAATGAATGAAAAGGAATGGTTGGGAGCAAATAGAAATAACTGAAAGGGACCTACCTACCTAGAGTTAAAGCCATAAAAAAACCAAGGCTAGATCACTAGGTGGGGCTGCTGGGGACATTCTCCCCACCTATTCCTGACCCTCCCTATGGTATAGCAAGTAGTGGTGCATGGGATCTCAGACCCTTTCGAGTTACTGATTTGAGAAGTATACTCGGTTTAAATCCTCCCCTAGACCAATCTGATGTTTGAAATGGGGCAAGAGGGGATCAATCCCCCCAGTCGGTCAGGTAATTGGTCGTTTGTGTATTGGCCTCGGACCCCACTCCAATAATAGGTGCATGTATTGTTGGGCCGGGGTGAAAAGCAGCTGGAACGATTCAGTAGAACCAACATCGCCGTTCATGGAGATAAGTGCCCGTGGTTTATCCACAGCAGAAGCAGCTAGTGATCGAGATCTAGAGTCCGTGGGCATAGTTCCATAGTTTCTCGTTGCGGATCGCCCACCACGTCCGGGCCTACCCTACCTTCCAACCCGATGGTACAAGTAGTGGACTGCTATATCCAGAAACATGATTAGCATAATCACCACCACTTGCAGCAGAGATGGAGAGGGTGGTTGCATAAGTTCCAGATTCTACCTTCTCGATGTTGACCAAGCCCCCCTACTTCAGTAGATTAGTTGGAGGCATCAGTTGTTTTCGTAGCACCCCCAATAGTTGTGGTTCAACCGCTCAATGTAGTTGTTTGCTACATTTAAGTAAAGTTAAGTTTGGGATTGAATCATTTTTCGTCCAAAAGAATTGTTACCTGGGCAGGAAAAAAGTATTTCTTATCAATCAAATAATCTTTTTCTATTAGAAATATCTCTTTGGTTTGACATTATTTATGCAAACTAGTAATAAATTTAGTATGTATAGGCATTTTATATGCAACTATTTGAAAAGCTACTCTAGCTATAGTCTTTGATACTCCACTTATTTCATAAAGTATTCGACTTGGTTTGACGATGGATACCTAATATTCTAGAGATCCCTTGGCTTTCCTCGAACCCATACGTATTTTTGCAGGTCTCGTTCTAATAGGTTTGTTGGAAAATATGTCTCCATATTTTTACGTTGTGATGGGAATAACAAGTAATTGCTCGTCGTCTTGCTTCTATCTGCCTAGATGTGATCCAAACAGGTTCCAATGCTTGGAGAGAAAATCTACCAAAACAAATGTGATTTCCCTAAGAAGATACTCCCTTGATTCTTCCCCTATGCTAGTGACAATTTTGTTGTTTTTGGGTTCTAGTTGATGGTTGTCTAATACTATTTGAATCCCATCTCTATTTTAGAACTAGATATGAAAGTTTCTTCTCATCTGACTCCTTGTGAAGAATCTATGGCCAAATTTGATAATAAATATTGAGATCCTCTGTTATATAGGAATAAATTTGTATTTACTCATTACACATATCATATACATATAATATGAGGATACAAATACCTCTTTTATTATATATCGCTAGTGCTCAATAAGTATCTTATAGGTGAATATTTACACTTTTAGATATTGGGGTCGACTTATGGACTCCAATGAAATTAATTCTTTATTGGTTTATTTTTCCATCCTTTTCAATGAATGATTAAGATTTCTATATGATCTTATGCAGTCATAGGTTCCATCGTTTCCATAGCTTTCAAATGGTTGCTTAGGTTTACCTCTGCAATGGAGCTCTTATTTAGATTTCTTACAATCGGCTGTAGAAGCCTTTACCCGAGGAGGTGCCCCCAGTCCAGTCAATATTGCTTATTCCAGTGTTTATCAGTGGTGGTATACAATTGGCTTACGCACTAATGAAGATCTTTATACTAGAGCTCTTTTCTTCCTATTTTTTTTTGCTCTCTTTTTAATAGCGGGTTGGTTGCATCTACAACCTCAATTGAAAACAAGTGTTTCACGGTTTAAAAATGTTGAATCTTGTCTCAATCATCATTTGTTAGGACTCTTTCGAGTTAGTCCTTTGGCTTGGACGAGGCATGTAGTTCATGCCACTATTCCTGAATCAAGAGGACATCACATACGATGGGATAATTTCTTGAATGTATTACCATATCCTCAAGGTTTGGAACCACTTTTTACATGTCAAGGGAGTCTTTATGCTCAAAATCCTGATTCTTGTAGTCATTTATTTGGTACCTCTCCAAGGTCGAGAATTGCTATTCTAACTCTTCTTAGAGGATTCCACCCACAAACTCAAAGTTTGTGACTAATTGATATCGCTCATCATTATTTAGCTATTGCATTTGTGTTCTTCATTGCTGGTCATATGTATAGAACCAATTTTAGGATTGGACATAGTATAAAAGCTATTTTAGAAGTACATATTCCTTTGGGAGGCTTATTAGGACGCTAGCATAAGGGTCTTTACAACACAATCAATAATTCTCTTCATTTTCAAGTAGGTCTTGCTCTAGCTTCTTTAGGAGTTGTTACCTCCTTGGTAGCTCAACACATGTATTCTTTACTTGCCTATGCATTCATAGCACAAGATTTTACTACCCAAGCTGCATTGTATACTCATCATCAATACATTGCCAGATTCATTATGATAGGGGCATTTGCTCATGGAGCTATATTTCTCATTAGAGATTATAATCTAGAACAAAATAAGGATAATGTATTGGCAAGAATGTTGTAGCATAAGGAAGCCATAATATCTCATTTGATTTGGGTTAGTTTATTCCTAGGTTTTCATAGCTTGGGACTTTTTGTTCATAACGATGTTATGCTCACTTTTGGTACTCAAGAAAAACAAATCTTGACTGAGCCTATATTTGCTCAATGGATACAATCTGCTCATGGTAAGGCCTTATATGGTTTTGATGTACTCTTATCTTCAACAAATGATCTAGCATTCAATGCTGGCAAAAGCATATGGTTACCCGGTTGGTTGAATGCTATTAATGATAATAAAAATTCACCGTTCTTAACAATTGGTCATGTAGACTTTTTGGTTCACTATGCTATTGCTCTAGGTTTGCATACAACTGCATTGATTTTAGTCAAAGGTGGTTTAGATGCACACGGTTCTAAGCTAATACTTTATTTACATGGAATCACATTGACTTCTTTTTTGGTACAAGTAGCTACCGGTTTTGCTATGACTTTTTACTATCATCCCACCGTTCTAGAAGCTTTCGCCTCTATTCAATACATAATGACTGAAGTGAACTTCGGTTGGCTAATCCGATCAACCCATCTGTGGTCAGCAAGTATGATGGTTTTAATGATGATATTACATGTATTTCGTGTCTATTTAATAGGTGGATTCAAAAAACCTCACAAATTAACTTGAGTTACAGGTGTAATTCTAGGTGTATTAACTGTATCTTTCGGTGTAACTGGTTATTCTTTGCCTTGGGATCAAATTGGTTATTGGGAAATCAAAATTGTGACCGGTGTGCCTAAGGCCATTCCGTTAATAGGAACTCCTTTGGTAGAGTTATTACATAGAAGTGTTAGTGTGGGTCAGTCTACCTTGACTTGTTTTTATAGTTTACACACTTTCATATTACCTCTTCTTACTGTTGTATTTATGTTAATGCACTTCCTAATGATCCACAAGCAAGGCATTTTAGGTCCTTTATAGAAAGGAAATATACATTTTGAATCAATATTGAAAACCTATTATTTTACGATATATCATCATCGCAAATATTTCTTATTGAAAATAGGGAAATAAGAAAGCATGTTTCTCAAATTTCTCCTTTTCTTTATTTAATACAAAGAATTGAAGTAGATACTCATCTCAGATGGAGAAAATGGATTATGGGAGTGTGTGACTTGAGCTATTGGTTAGGTTGTGCAGATCAATTTTAGGATATGCCATATAAAGATTCATCACGAAATGTGTCTCTACCTCAATTTTCTTTCCAAAAATAGGAAGTTTAGAACCTAGGTAAAAGGAAAGCACTTTCTTGTGTTCCACGAGAGTTATTTCTATGATTGAATCCAAATTAGGTTTTGTGAGATTCAAGTAATAGTAATAACATTCATAAGTCCAATTTATTACTTCAATTTTCCTTTCCTTTTCATAGTATGAAAATGCATGCATTTCCCTTGCATTTCAATAGGGTAAACTATTGGAGTAAAAGAAGGGGTCTACAGAAGAAAAAAGGCTAGATCAGTAACAAGTCAATACCTTGCATGCAAAAAAAATTGTGGTAGTCAAGATGAACACAAATTACAAGGAATAAGATGATCCAAAAGGCATATTGATCATGATCTAATTTGTGAGCTTACTTGGGTAGTGGGCATACAAAACAATAAAATTATGAATTTTATATAGATCGATGAAGATAATGATTATATTGAGATATGTTTTTTTACCATTGGGCGGAAAAGGCATTTTACATCTCATAACGGTCCATTCAACACCTATCATATATGTCATAATAAATTTGAATACCTGCCTCAAAGCGACTTTCATATCATAGTCCCTCCAATTTTGATTTGGGAAATAAAGAGAGGAATGAGTTGAGAATATATATATATATTCTTTTTTTCAAAATTTCGGCAGGTTTTTTCTCATGTCTCGTTTGGAAAGAGGAGAACTCAATGATCATTCGTTCACTGAAACTAGAAGTAAAGATAGTAGTGGAGAGGGATCCTATTAAAATCTCTTTTGAAAAATGGGCTAAACCTAATCATTTCTCAAAGACTCTAGCTAAGGGATGTAATACTACCACACCACCTGGATCTGGAACCTACATGTTGATGCTCACAATTTTGATAGCCATACCAATGATTTGGAAGAGATCTCCCACAAAGTATTTAGTGCTCATTTTGGTCAATTAGTTATCATATTTATTTGGCTAAGTGGTATGTACTTTCACAACGCTCGTTTCTCTAATTATGAAGCATGGCTAGGCAATCCTACTCACATTAAACACATGCTTAGGTAGTTTTGCCAATAGTACATCAAGAAATTTTGAATGGAGATGTAGGTGGAGGTTGTGATAGTGCTATTAGGATTCATTCATGTAGTTTTATGAGTCAAACTCATTGACCCATGTTTCATGAGTAGTGGTTCACAAGAACCCATCTCTCATGATAATGAATGGTCCATTAATGAATGTTTCATGAGTAGGTGGAAGTTTTTGAGGAATACAAATAACCTTTGGGTTCTTGCAGATTTAGTGAGCATCCAGAATAACTAGTGAATTACAACTTTATTGCACTACAATTGGTGCATTGATCTTTGCAACGTTAATGCCTCTATATTCAAGGGGATTCAACTATATGTGCTTTAGAGGCATGTGGCCGAGGAGGTAGGGGTTGCATAGAAAAGAAAAATCTGTAGCAATCCCCACTTAACCGTGTCGGGAGATGTAGGACGGAACATCCAAAAGGAGTGTATATGGTAAGCGGCTTTGATAACATAGTTTACTATGCAAATCAAAGATAGCCTTAGGGAAGGAGAGGCCGATAATAATAGGACAGTAAACTATAGCGCCAAAGGAGAGAGATTGGGGGCGCACCATGACGGGAGAGAAGGGGCACGACATCAAACAAAGCACAAAGGAATTTAATTGTTGATGCCAAGACAGGGGGGTTCATTCAGGTTGCGGCATATTGGGTTTGCTTTGATTAAAAGAGGAAGCAAAAATTTAAATTGCAAACTACGAGGCAAAGAAGGAAGCATCGTTTGGAAGAGTGGAGAATTGGTCAAAAGAATCCCATGTAACACATAAAACAACGATGATGGTGGAGCCTTTCGAGATAGTTAATTCTTCTCCATCGCACCAAAATAACGATGAGGTGGAATGCGTGTTTGAAGGAAGTGTAGGCGACCGTATGGGAAAGATATAAATTGATATCATTGGCAGATGAGAGTGGAAAAGAGGCGACTTCATAAGAACTTGGACGAAGATTAACCTATGAAGATTGATGCAAAGAAATGGTGGGGGCGTGGCATTTCCTTATGACATTTGAAGAGGAAATGCAATGAAATTGCACATACTCAAAATCGATTAGGAAAGAAAAAGGGTTGTGCGATTCCTCATGAGATATATGAGGAACATACCAGAGAATATGTTAAAGAATGACTGTGCATAAATAGAAGTTGGAACGAAGAATGTGAAGTGTAGAAATAATGATGGCTGCAAATGAGTCGAGCCTTGTTGACAGAGACTTGTGAGATGAATGCAAAATAGGGGAGCGGAAGAATATATAGGAAATGAAACAAGGGAGGGTGAATAAAGCAGAAAACACAAACACAAATATAAACACATAAACACAGTAACTTGTATTAATTTCCCTTTGAAAAAAGTATTACATCGATCCTCTTTTATGAGGAAGTAGAAGTCTCCAGAAAGTAGAAGAGGTTTAGAGTTTTCGGGAAGCTGTGAGAAGCTTCCAGAAGATGCTTAGAAAATTAGGAAGTTTCCAGACTATGTGCCAATACTTTGACTAACCATTGGCTAATATCCAGTAGAAATTACAATACTCCAACATAATCGAAGGGCAATGGAATGCCTGGCAAATGTAATGAAACTTTTCATGAAATGTGCATAAAATTATTTGATTTTGAATTTGAGTTATTTGATGAGTGCAGTTGTAGATCGATTAAAATTGACACAAGTTATTGTCAATTTTGACATTAATCATTTTCTGAGTCATTGTAAATCGGAGTTTTGTGGATATCGGTTGAGAGTGTGACTTTTTCTCCATCAAATTATTGGTATAAAAAATAATTACAACCTCTTCCAACTCCTCCTGTAGAATTATGTTTACTTTGGCCACCTACATTTTCATATTATTTACAACATGGTGACCATGGAAGAGATAACATGCATCAAACCAAAGAAATAGATTCCAATATACATCCATATGATCAACAAAATCATTATCTTTAAAGGAAAGTCCATCCAAATTCAAGTTAATATCAACATCCTCATTTTTGTTAACATAACAACCCATGAATATATATTCTTCTACCTTTATTCATAATATAAAATGTTTTTAATAAAGTCAAAAATAGTATCACCATCTTCAAAAGATATGTTGAAAGCATGTATCATGAAAGAGACTATTTCCATGTTCCTCAAGTTGAACATTTACATGCACACTATCAACATCATCACTTCCAAGAACATTTTCATCAAGATAAAAACTTATGAATTAATTAATCTCTCTATCAACATGATTGTTTCAATATAAAGAATAACATACCTTGGCCACCTCTATGAACATGATTGTTGCATGGTCCTCATAAACACCATCAACATAAGGCTCACCTTGAAAATGACCATTTAAAATTACTATCATATTATTGTCACTACTTGAGGGCGTTATAATCATATATTTGAAGCTTATTTGATTTAATAAATTAATTGAGACTATCCATAAGGTTAGTATATACTTGTATAATAAATCTCTAGTGAAAAAAAATTGCACTAGGATCAAGAGCCCCACAAAATAGGTCTTGAAACACAAATGGATATGGCCAACTATCCTCTAGGATGTTATCAATAATAGTTGAAAATATTTAGTTAAAATTGAAGGCCTACTCTCCCACTTTCCTTTATACTCTCTAGTTCTTGGACAAGAAGGGTAGAGTCAACTTCATAGGTAAACATCTCACTAAAGGTTACAATAAGATTCTCCCAAGAAGAGAAAAATGTGCTTTTGAAAGTTGCCAAATCATTCTCTTTCACTTCAATATAAAGACCTAACAAAAACAAAAAAAATTAACATGTGTTCTTTCTCAATCATAAATTCTTTCATTAGATCAACATAGACATTATACGTGCATCCCCTTATGAAATTCAATTCCATGAAAATTAAGCAATTGATTGTAGTCTTCTGTTTGCATAAGGATTATGTTATTAGTCACCGAATATTAATTTAATTGCTTATGCACATTAGTAATAAGAGTGAATTGGAATATTTATATTTCTCATTCTTAATATCATCAAGCTATAAAAATCAAGCTCAAGCTCATGCATTAATGCCTCTAAAATTTGTTAAGGATTTGGGGAGAATAAAATAGGCTTGATAATTTAGGTCTTGGATTGTGATATTTCATATTGAACTAGATATCTATGTGACTTTTGAGATTAGTCATCCTCTTCATAAACGCGTCTAGTATTTGTTATGGATTTGGACAGGGTATATAACTATTTTCATATCTAGATGAAGAATTACTATATCAATTGTCAATCTATACTCATCATAGTGTCTAGGTCCAGGGGTATAAGCTTAAGAATGTGATGAGTAAACCTATGATAATCCTTATATCAAGGATCTATTCTTTACAACTGTAGACACCTAAATTTGGACACTTAATTTATCCAAATTTATCCCCTTTTGTCTAAGCATCCCCTTATTTGCATTAATTAAATAATATCGCTATTATTTAATTAATATTCTTAATTCTGCCAAACCCCTAAGGTATCTAATTAAATAATTAAATACCTTCATCTTTCATCAAATGAATTAAATAAATATCACATTTATTTAATTCCTCTTCATGTCACATCTTCTATCATTTTTATCTAATCCTAATTATTCTCCTAATCTCATCATTAGGGGTGTGCACATGCTTAATCTTTGATTAGGATGTGTCACATCCTCCAACTTTTGCAAGTTGGCCTCTAATCTCTTTTAGCCCACCTAACCCTCATTTAATCCTTCATTAACTAGCCTAATCAACCTCTCAAAGAATTTTTAATTCCTTTTATCCTTCCAAGGAATATTGAATTCCTTTTCTCTTCCCTATGTGAATCTTTAATTCACATTTAATCCCCACTCAACATTTTCACAATTTTAAAATCACATGTCTCTTACATGTCCCCCACTCAACAATCTTTAATTCACATTTAATCCCCCAATGCACCCCTTGGAATTTAAAATTTATTCTCTCATCCCCATTAGAATATTTGAAGAATTTTTAATTCCCCATATGTCCTCTCACCCACATGGGGATAAAGAGGAATCCCAAGGTACTATGTACCCTCTCCATGTCATGTCCTATCCTTCCACCTCATGTCCACTTCACCTTTTAGGGCAATATCACATGCCACATGTCAAGATGTGAGGGCTTGTGAGTTCTCAACTCACCTTAGCCCTACATTTTGATCATTGGTGGCTCAATCTTGGCCATCCATTTCCCTAGAGATTTCCAAAATCTCTATAAATACCCCCTCTTTTCTCCCATTTTGGGAGATCATGCATTGTAGCCAAACTCTTACAAAATTTCTCTAGAATTCATACTTAGCCATTTTCATGCTTTCATCCATTTTCATCCATCCTCACATCATCATCTAGCTTGCATATCTTGCCATCCAAGGAGCATACACACCAAAGATTGAAGGGCCAACCAAATGATTGATTCAACACAAGGTAAAATGTTTCATTTTGTTGTTCTTACTTTGTGTTGATTCCAACTAGGCTAATCTTGAGGTGTAGGTAGTTTTTAGTGTTTGTTTGCACTCTTTTGCTTGCTGTTCGTTTTCTAACACCCAAATTTGACCTATCACATTTCTGGCACGCCCGATGGGACCCACAAACGGGTCTCTTGCTTTCACGGTGTAGGTAGTTTTTAGTGTTTGTTTGCACTCTTTTGCTTGCTGCTCGTTTTCTAACACCCAAATTCGACCTATCACATTTCTGGCACGCCCGATGGGACCCACAAATGGGTCTCTTGCTTTCACGTTTTCTATTTTTTTACTTTTTGCAGGTACAGGTCATAGACAGGCGGACCTGACCAAAATAGCTGATTTTGCCCTCACAGACAGGCGGACCTGACCAAAACAGCTGATTTTGCCCTCACAGATAGGCGGACCTGACCAAAACAACTGATTTTTCCCTCACAGACAGGTGGACCTGACCTAAACAGTTGATTTTTCCCTCACAGACAGGCGGACCTGACTTAAACAACTGATTTTGCCCTCTCCTTGGGCAGATTTTCCCTATACAACTTTTTTCAAAAGGTGAAATTTTGGTTTTTTATCAACTTTTTGACTATTTTAAGGGTTCTTGACCCCTAATTAGGAACATAGTTTAATTAAGAGGTGTCAATCTACCTTGTATGATGTGTTTTGGGTGAGTTATTTGACATATCCAATCCCCTTGCACCATTCGGCGATCCTGGGTGATGAGAAATCGTAACTTACCCCGTCCTTTGAGTCTACCCATTTTACTTTTCTTAGCGGGACCTGCTTGGGGATTTCATCACCCCAAGGGATGATTCCAACCACGCGTACTGGCGGGGTATATAAAGGGGGGAGAACAAAAGTTGTACCTCAATCCAACCACGTTGTAATTGGCGAAGCATCAGGATGATGTGAAGAGTTGGTCCGAGCCTTTTAGGTTCCTGACTCACGCTTGTAACAGGTTGGTGTTCACGGTTTGGGCCTCACGTACCGGGTGTATATCGAGGACTCCCTAGTAACCATGTTCATCCTAGATTAGAGGACTTTGTTGACCATTTCCTCTCTACTAGACCTAGGCTGGTGATTGTCTGATTTGTCTTCTTTGTGCGAAACCAGTGATTGTCTGATTTCCTTCATTTTGCCATAGCCTTTTGATTGATGACCATTGCGTTTTCAGTCCTTTGCCTTGGTCTTTTTTGTCAAAAGTTAAGTTAAACCCTCCTTGGGCGGACTTGCCCTAAAATTGGTCTTTTGAAGGTTGTTTTTGGCTCAGTTTCATCAATTTTTCATCCTTGGGCGGACTTGCCCTCATCCAGGGGCGAACTTGTCCTAAAAACTGGTCCTTTGGAGCCTAATTTTGACCTAATTTCTTTAGTTTTTTCTCCTTAGGCAGACTTGCCCTCATCCAGGGGTGGACTTGCCCTAGAACTGGTCTTTTGAAGGTTGTTTTTGGCTTAGTTTCATCAGTTTTTCATCCTTGGGCGGACTTGCCCTAAAAACCAGTCCATTGGAGCCTGTTTCAGTGGATTTTGACCAACTTTTTCTCCTTGGGCGGACTTGCCCTCATCCAGGGGCGGACTTGCCCTATTAACAGTTCTTTTGAAGCCTACTTTGGCCATTTTTGACCAAAATTTTCTCCTTGGGCGGACCTGATCCATCCTTGGGCAGATCTGACCCATGCAGGGGCGAACTTGACCTCTACCCAGCTGGATTTGACCAATTTTTGCTCCTTGGGCGGACCTGACCTGACAGACAACCATATATGCCCCACCATTTGCGCACTGTTTGTCCGTTTTCCTCCATTCAAACGTCAATCTTCTCAATTTTTCGTGCTCTTTCCAACGACATATAACACTTCATACTTTGAGCAACTTTTTTTTGGGCGGACTTGACCTTTGACCCACCCCTTTCAAGCCCATTTTGACCAAATTTGACCAACTTTTGCTCCTTGGGCAGACCTAACCTTCTCCTTGGGCGGATATGACCTTCTCCTTGGGCGGATATGACCTTCTCCTTGGGTGGATATGACCTCCTCCTTGGGCAGATATGAGCTTCTCCTTGGGCGGACCTGACCTTCTCCTTGGGCGGATATGACCTGACAAACAACCATATATGCCCCACCATTTGCACACTGTAAGTCCGTTTTCCTCTGTTCGAGCACCAATCTTCTCAAATTTTTGTGCTCTTTCCAATGACATATACCACTTCATACTTTTGAGAAGTTGCCCAAGACAACTTTTTCTTCCCCATTCGCCTCCTCGAAGGGGGCGTACCCTACCATTCTCTCTCAATCTTCCATCATAAACCTTCCCTTACGAGGTCGAAGCATCCCCTCTAAACAACCCTCCAAACAACCTTACCTGCCATCCTTCGGAGCCATACCGTCCCTCCTCAATAGTCCCGACTGATCATCTACTCATTCTGAGTAATCTATCATTCATTTAGAACCTTCATCTTCTTAGTTTGAGAATCATTCATCAGTTGTGAGTAGTTGTTTACTCGTTTCGAGTAGTCGTTCATCTGTTCTAATCAATCGTTTACTCATTTTGAGTAATCATTCATTCATCCATTTCTATAATCTATTTCTCCAATCAAATCATCGTTTTTCCCATCCAAATCCCCTGAACTTTGTCTCGGGTTACTATCCAAATTGACCTAAGTGTCTGATCTGATCGTCATCATCAACATCCTCTTAGGATTTTCATCCATCCTAAGTCAATCATCATCGTCGACCCAATCAATCCATTTTCAATCTCAAAGTGGATTCGGTGCCGCAATCGTTCATTCATCCTTTAATCCAATCAATCAGTATCCTACGGTAATCTCTAAACAGGGTTTACAGTCCCTTTCGTCATCCTATCCAATCCATCGATCAATCTTATCCAATCCAATCCAATCACCTTCGACCCAATCAATCTACTTCCATCTCGAACCAGATTCGATGTCGTAATCCTTCTTTGATAATCCAATTTGATCATCAGAATCAATCCCATATCATCATCCAATCATCCTAATTTGAGCTTTAGTCCAATCCTGATCTGAGCTTGCCCTAAGTCCCGATTTGAGCTTTAGTCCATTTCCATCCAAAATCTTTATCCATCCTCTTTTTCCTTTCATCATCATGAATTCTTATCCTCCATCGATAGTGGTCAAGGGAAACCCTAATTACATCGACGACGATAATGAAAGTCTTGTCGATTAGGAAGAATGTGACATGGATCCCCTTGACACTATCATTGCTAGTAAGTTTTCTCCACCCGCTCTCTAAAATCCAATCATCCCTTCAAGTTATCTTGTTATGTCTTCATCCATGCCTAATCATGCTCCCTATGCTACCTGTGACAAGGGATATCCATCATATCCATCATATCCTTCATCTACATCATCCTCTTATCCTAATCTGCCATCACAATACCCCTATCCTAATCCCCTGTCCACATCCTCCTATCTCAATCCTTCATCCGCATATTACCCCCTACCCTAATCTTCCATACCAATCTCCTCACCCTAGTCCTACATTCGCATCAACCTATCCTAGTCTAACGTCCACATCCGCTTATCCTAATCTGACTTCCGTAGTTCCCTATCTCCATCCGCCACCCCAATCTCCCCATCCTAATCCTCCATCCCAATACCCTTACTACAATCCGCCACCCGCATCCTCATGTCCTATTTCACCATGCCAATACCCCTATCTTAACCCTTCATCTAATCTTAATCCCCCATCTATTCCTACCACACCATCTCAGCCTAGAGTATGCAAGTCTCTCATTTCAGAAGTTCTCCATGGACTTATAACAAAGAATACATCCCCCACTCCATACCTTGAAGTTGTGGAATCGTGCCATCCCAACCCATTATCCACGATCATTGGTGACAAGGCCCTTCTCCACCCAACACCTATCAGTGATGATACTACCCCTTGCACCACCCAAACCATTGGAACCATCACATCCCCTAAATCCACTGAGCCCCCATCTCCTACCATCACATCTACTGAATCCATTGAACACCCACTTCCTACTTCAAGAGCCCTCAAACCCATCAACGAAACCCTAATCCAATCCACTTCTCCCACTCCTAGTGTCACTAAAATCCATTCTGGTGATTGCATCGAATCCTCCATCCCTCCATCCTCCCCACTTAAAGAATCCCACCAAGACTCCATTATCATTCCTCCTGCACACGATGAGTCATGCCAAGAGCCTGATCCAAAGCATGCCGACATATCCCCTTCACCAGATCAAGATCCTACCATCCCATCTAGTCCATCTCAAGATCACAGTCCCCCATCCATTCCATCCCATGATCCCCTTGTCTTTCAAGATTCCACCACTCCATCTCCATCGCATGAGCTCGCTACCACAAATCCAGATCCTATAATATCCCTTGATCCCTCTCCTGATACCACCCATCCAAATGTTGCTATCCTGTCATCTCCCTCTCATGATCCCCCATCATCACCTAAAACTGCTATCCCTACACCGCTTGCATATCCCCTTGGTACTCTCACATTCTTCCATGGTGGCCTCCTTGTAGAAGAACCACATAGTGAAGTTACCACCCATCATCCTCCACCTAATAATGGACTCACATCATGTTTTCAAAATAACACGCATCTTATCATGGATCACATGCTCAAGAACATGAACTATCAAGGAAAAGGTCTTGGCCTTCATGAGCAAGGTATTTTAGAGCCCATCCAAGTCAAAGAACAAACCTGCATGCAAGGTCTTGGACCTAATTTCCAAGACTCACAATCTAAAGATGTCAGTACAACCTCTAGACATCCCCAACGAGCCTTTTTCAAAAGAAATGTCATCTCTTCCCATCGCTCCACCGGATCATATGCTTCCATCCCTCCTCCTTCATCATATCACCTCAAAACAACTGTCCATATTCCTCCTTCATCTGCTCCATCCATTTTGGGTCTGTATATCTCAAGATCACCTCCTCCATCTCATCTTTTCATCCATCCAACACCTATCCATGTCATCCATCATAAACATCCCTCTCGCATATCCCATAATCAGGATCAGCAAAGGCACATACCTAAACATCCTCCATCTACATGTAATCCCCATAGTCCTACCTCCATTGCTCCACATCGTCCATCTCCTCACACCCATCCCATTGCTACTAAAATCACTTTGGATGCTAACACAAAAATGCATAAATCCAAATATCCACATGAATCTAAAGCTCCCCATGTCCCCTCTAAAATACATGGTGAAGAGAAGAAAAATCTAAATCCAAATCAAATCCGTAGGACACAAAGGCCCACCAAAGCAAAAATAAAAGCCATGTGGATCCCAAAGAAAAAAGATGCAATGCCTTCAAATGAAAAATCTGTAACAACATCCAACATTGCTCATCCAAAAGCTAATCATTTTCATCCACCCTCTTCTAAATCTGTTTTGGGTCCCTATGTCCCAAAATTCACTATTCCATCTCCTCCATTATCCCTACATTCTCCATCCATTAATCCTCTTATCTTTTCACATCCACCACCACATGTGCCAATGTTGGTCTTGAACACATCTCCCCATCACATATCCACCCCGTCATTCCATCCATACCCTTTGCAACATCCCATCCATTATCCCATGTATCTCCCCTCTCAAATCCCTCTAATTCATCATTTTGCATAATCCATTTATCCTAATAAGGTTGTACTAACATCCCACAGTCACTTCAAACATAGGCTCTTAATACCTCGTATAGAACTTGATTCTTGAGTCCTTCATCTATATCCTTGTCGCATGTCTTCTAAATCCACTTATTTGCCTCCCTATCCTTATCCATCCCCTTTCGCATTCCATCCAAACAAAAAAAGGAACAAAAAAAATCAAAAAATAAAATAGTAAAGAGAAACAATCTGTCCAATGGTGAAAACTTGGAAAACAAGCGCCTTAGATAAGTACCATGACAAAAACCTGGCAAATAGGCATCATGCATAAATCCCCATCTGCACTTGGGGGCAGCTTCCTGATATGCATTCACTCCATCCGCTATGCTTCCTACTATGCACCCATCTTCCTCTTATACATCCTTTTCATTCATCCCCTCCATCCTGCTTGGCATATCTCATTTATCTTGTCCCTCCATCCTTCTTGTGATCTTGATAAAAAAATAGGGGCGCCTATCTATGCATGCTTTGGACACCTCTTGGTATACATTCCCTTCACACATGCTCTATCATATCCCTTAATCACCCATCCTATCCTCCTCTAGTTATCTCCTTCATTTTCCCATCTCTCATGCCTCATTATACATGACATATCTAGAGTGGGGGCATCTATCTTCCTTTGTGATACAGTCCTTGGAGACATAATTCATTTCATCAGAGCAATCCCTTCCATTTCCCTATCCTTATCTCCTTATCAATATATCCATATCCCCATCCTTATCTTCCTATCCTTTCATCATGGCATCCATTTTCATCTATCCATCTGGTCACCTTTTCCTCATCCAAATCCTTATCCCTCCATCCAATCCATGCAAACAATCATTTTCCTCCCCCCATCCTCTATCCTCATCCCATCTCATAATCCCTTGTCCTTGGTATCTAGCTATAGGCTACTCCCCACACAATCCAATGTCATCTATCTTATCGTCATCATGTCTACTTCTTTCACACATCTTTTCAATCTCCTCCTCATCCCATCTTATAATCCTTTGTCATTAGTATCTCTCCATCATATCATCCTCCCAATTCATCTTTTGATGATTTGGATAACTATCCCATCCCTGAGCTTTGTGATCACCATCATCCTATCCAATCCAACAGGTCTATCTTGTCTCATTGTATCGGTCCCATCCTTTTATCCCCTTATCTAGGGTTATCTCATCATCTTTTATCTATCACTTGTCTTTGTCCTTTCATCGAACTACGCTGCCCCTGCGCTTTCACGTAGGCAAGGTCGATCATTTGATCTGCCCCCGGGGTTCCATCCATCATTGATCTATATTGTTTGTTCTTTTATCACCTATCATTGGTCTTTCTGCTTTGTCCATCTAATCCTTTATCATCTATCATCAGTATTCATCTCTTATTCCTATTGTCTATCTCGTCTTGGTCATCCATTGAGGTCTTCATCGTCCTCTTGCCACTTTTGTCCATGGTCTGTCATCAATCTTTTATCGAATTACGAGGGCTCTGCGCTTCCACGTAGGCAAGGCTAATCTTTGATCGGCCCCTGAGCCCCTAGGTCACTAGGATGTGTTAGTATCCTATCTTGTTTCATGTCTCTCGTGTCGCGTCATCAAGCTATGCCCTTATCTAGCTGGTTCTTAAAAAACGAGATCCACTTGTATCAGCAGATCCAATCGATTCTAAATATCCTTCGTCATATCGATTTTTAAGTTTAGTATCCATCATCGGTCTCAATAGGATGCATCCTTAATAACATACCTCCTCAATCCCATCCATCCCCTTGATCCTATGGAAAATGATTGCTGAAATTGATTGTGATCTTTTGATGCTTTTGGATTTTGATTATCGTTTGAGCTCCCTATCATCACTTGTCATGGTCGCCTTGATCCATTATATCATGGTGTTCTTTGACTAGTCAACATAGGGGCACATCTTGATCTTTTCTTTGACATTGTCTTCTTGGTTGTCCCACGTAGTACCCACCAAGATCCCAGAGGTCTTGTGTTACGCTGGGGCATCCTTATGTGCTTGTGGTTATCCCAATACCTGGCCCGACCAAGGTCACCGCGAATTTGGGGTGTTGGGATAGCCTTCTTGTTTGTTATGCTTGTTTTATGCATTAAACATTAATTCGCCTTGGTTCTTCATACCCTGGTGTCTTATGTCTTATGCTATAGCAAAAATCAGTGCTCCAAAGATGGAAAATTTGCATTAGGATTGCATTTCATTCTCCCCCCCACTCATATCTCGCACAAATCATCTAATCATATCCTTGGTCTTGTTCCCAGTCTTGTTACAAGACTTAACCCCATCATCATCATCATCATCATCATCATCATCATCATCATCGCCATCGTCCATCTCTATCCTTCCCTATCCCTTCGGTGTTGTTTTGGGATGTATCCTTCCCTCATCAACAACACTTTCATCATCATCATCGGGAGGTATTCTTCCCTATCCTTTAGTGGTGTTTTGGGATGTATCCCTCCCTCATCAATACCACTGATTGGGGTGTATCCTTCCCTATCCTCATGTTGTTTTGGGACCTCTCACTCCCTTATCAACACCACTCCATCTATCATCAACCCCTTTTGGCTTGTAGCTTGACTAGGGCAGCATCACTTTCAATCCATTTATGCTTCATCCATCTCCTACCGCTTATCCTTCCACTTCTTTGCATCATCTTCTTCATCTCCCCTTGCATCATCTCATTCATTTCGAGAGCACACTTGTGTTCTCTTGAACCCACATGTCCTCTCGAGGGGGCATCCCCAATCCTTAACTTTCATCTTCACCCCCATCATCTTCCTTCCTAGTCAATCCTTTGATGACTGGGGCATCTTTCCCAATCTAACCATCTTCTTCTAGGTTCTATGTTTTAATATTCTTTGAAATGATGCTACTTCATAACACCATCTCAAAGAGGGGAAAAATGTAGACACCTAAATTTGGACACTTAATTTATCCAAATTTATCCCCTTTCGTCTAAGCATCTCCTTATTTGCATTAATTAAATAATATCGCTATTATTTAATTAATATCCTTAATTCTGCCAAACCCCTAAGGCATCTAGTTAAATAATTAAATACCTTCCTCTTTCATCAAATGAATTAAATAAATATCACATTTATTTAATTCCTCCTCATGTCACATCTTCCATCATTTTTATCTAATCCTAATTATTCTCCTAATCTCATCATTAGGGGTGTGCACATGCTTAATCCTTGATTAGGATGTGTCACATCCTCCAACTTTTGCAAGTTGGCCTCTAATCTCTCTTAGCCCACCTAACCCTCTTTTAATCCTTCATTAACTAGCCTAATCAACCTCTCAAAGAATTTTTAATTCCTTTTATCCTTCCAAGGAATATTGAATTCCTTTTCTCTTCCCCATGTGAATCTTTAATTCACATTTAATCGCCACTCAACATTTTCACAATTTTAAAATCACATGTCTCTTACATGTCCCCCATTCAACAATCTTTAATTCACATTTAATCCCCCAATGCACCCCTTGGAATTTAAAATTCCTTCTCTCATCCCCATTAGAATATTTGAAGAATTTTTAATTCCCCACATGTCCTCTCACCCACATGGGGATAAGGAGGAATCCCAAGGTACTATGTACCCTCTCCATGTCATGTCCTATCCTTCCACCTCATGTCCACTTCACCTTTTAGGGCAATATCACACGCCACATGTCAAGATGTGAGGGCTTGTGAGTTCTCAACTCACCTTAGCCCTACATCTTGATCATTGGTGGCTCAATCTTGGCCATCCATTTCCCTATAGATTTCCAAAATATCTATAAATACCCCCTCTTTTCTCTCATTTTGGGAGATCATGCATTGTAGCCAAACTCTTGCAAAATTTCTCTAGAATTCATACTTAGCTATTTTCATGCTTTCATCCATTTTCATCTATCCTCACATCATCATCTAGCTTGCATATCTTGCCATCCAAGGAGCATACACACCAAAGATTGAAGGGCCAACCAAATGATCGATTCAACACAAGGTAAAAGGTTTCATTTTGTTGTTCTTACTTTGTGTTGATTCCAACTAGGCTAATCTTGAGGTGTAGGTAGTTTTTAGTGTTTGTTTGCACTCTTTTGTTTGCTGCTCGTTTTCTAACACCCAAATTCGACCTATCACAACAACAAACTAAAACATTGTTGAAAACAAATATATGCATCCATACAGACAAGAGCCTTTGTACGAAATGCATTTTTTCTCCAAGAAAAAGACGAGAGAACCTTGTACATCGAAACCTTCTTATATATAAATTTTAAATATGACATGTAAAAATGTAAAAGGAATATTTCAGTATCATACAACTTTGATTCTTATATATTTAGCCACCACCTTAGTCTAGTGGAGAAAAAAAATGAAGCAAACCATGGTAATTAAGGAATAAAATTGTTTTTTTAGTTTAATCCATTAGTAGTCTTTAATGCACCTAGAACCCTTCAAATATTTTATACAAAAAATATCATTTTTTGGACCCAAAGTTGCATCTCCATATTTATAGTAGTAGGACCAATTTTCAAGGGTAAGGAAGCGTGAAATTTTGAGGATTAGGCTAAAAACCATTAATAGAATTAGGATAAGTAGATGGTATTGCTTGAGAGTGGGTAATATCTCATTCACTTTGGTATCAAATACACCTAAGATGATGTTCCTTGTATGTCTCATCAATAGGATGATTGAAGAGAAACAAAATAAGAAACAACTAAGGTAATCAAAATCTATACCCAGTGTTTTGATGGATACTACTTGGAGTGTAGCTAATTTTATAACTTACTAATTTCCATAACATGATCTGTAAATCTCATAATAACTTACTAATGAATATGATAACATATTGTTGTGTGCATATAACAAAAAAAATAGTAATATTATTTCCCCACAAGTGATTGACCTTAATTGTAAATGAACATATATGTAAGTATGAGAGTCTTGTAGATCACAAAGATAAACAACAAGCACATGAACACATGAATTGCATAATGTTGACATGTGTAGATAGATAGATAAGGGTCTGCTTATAAACGAGAAATATCCAACCATGAGCAAAATATCCCAAAATATCAGCAGGGAAAAATATCAGGAGATATCTAACCTGCACAATAAATGCCATGAGATATTTAACCTGCACAATAAATGCCATGACTAAGTAGGCTTAAGTCAACATGAGGATAGACAAGTATTGAATGAAAAAACTGACACCCCCCCTTAAGCATAACTTAGGTGGGCATGGATAAAATGGGTCCCAACTACTAACCTAGTGAGGTACCCATGTACAATGCAATCTCTCTAAGAAAAAGAGTAAGATAGAAAACCCAGTGAGAAAAAACTATCCTCCAAAAAGAGAGATGTGGAGAAGACTAAAAGCCGCCCCCTCCCCCCCCCCTTCCCCCCCCCAAGGATGATGATGATACTGATGTAGACCGCATGCCAAGAAGAGCTTGTAGATGAATGAACTTGCTCTCAGTGAAGGGTTTGGTGAAGATATCAGCAACTTGCTCTGAAGACTGGCAAAAGACTAAGTTGATGATCTGACCATGAATCAACTCTTGAATGTAATGCATATGAATCTCTATGTGTTTGGTTCATTGATGTTGAACCAGATTCTTGCATATCTGAATAGTACTTTGGTTATCACAATAGATGACAATAGGCTACCTGAAAAAGAGTACCAAACTCAGAAAGAATTCCTTGAAGCCATATAGCCTCAGTAGTTGAGTTAACAACCCCCTTGAACTCTGCCTCTGTGGATGATATAGCAATAACATTCTGCTTCGTGCTAGACCAACTGATAGGGCCTGAACCAAGTGAAAAGTTGTAACCTGAAGTGGACTTATGATGCTCAATATCACCAGCCCAATCTGAATCTGTATAACCAACCAAGTCAAGTGATGTACCAACTCTGTAGTGAATCCAAAACCCAAGAGTACCATGAAGATAGTGAAGGATCCTCTTAGCTGCTTTCCAATGCAGCTCATGAGGTTTCTGCATGAATCTTGAAACCATGACTGCTACATAGGCAATGTCTGGCCTGGTATGAGTCAAGTATATAAGACTACCAACAAGTTGTCGATACAATGTAGCATCAACCAATGGTATAGTACAGGAAGTCTCGAGCTTGACTCCAGAAAGAAAGGGAGTCTGAGATGGTTTGCAAGTAGTCATATGAAACCGTGCAAGGAGATCAAGAGTATACTTGGGTTGTGCAAGAGTAATCCCTGAAGCTGACTATGAAATATCAATTCCAAGGAAGTAGTGCAATAAACCCAAGTCTGTCATGTCAAATATATCCTGAAGTGATGTCTTCACTGTTGAAATGGTAGATGAAGTACTCCAGTAATCAAAAGATCATCAACATATAGAACTAGTATCAAAAGTGAATCATCTTGCCATAGTAAATACACATTAGGATCAAAATGACATCTAGTAAAACTTGAAGATAGGAGGTAGGAGTCCATCTTGGCATACCAAACTCTAGGAGCTTGTTTAAGGCCATAGAGAGATTTCTCAAGTCTACAAACTAAGGATGAATCCTGAACAAAACCAAGTGGTTGTTCCATGTAGATTTCCTCCTTAAGGTCTCCACGAAGAAAGGCACTCTTCACATCCATCTGATGTACATTCCATCCATGTGATGCGGCTATAGCAAGTGTGAGTCTAATGGAAGTCATTTTAGCAATTGGTGCAAAGGTTTTTGTATAGTTAATGCCTGCAACTTGTGAAAAACCTTTGGCTACCAATCGTGCTTTGTACTTATCAACTGACCCATCTGCTTCAAATTTAGTTCGAGATATCCACCTACATTGAACTATCTTCCTTCACTTAGGAAGTGAAGTCAAATCCCAAGTGTGATTTCTAATCAAGGAATGATATTCCTCATCCATAGCAATATCCCACTCTGGTATTCCTGATGCCTCTTTGAATGTCTATGGATCGGAAACTAAAGCAAAGAAGGCATGTGGCCCCCCCTGAAAATCTACTTGAATCAGTCTATCATCTGCTGAATCTTGTACCCCTATATCTGTCCTATGTATAGTGTAAGATGTGGGTGAGTCTGGTGCAAATATATCAACTTCTAATGCAATCCTTGAACCAGATGAAGATGAACCCTCATCACTGTGAGAACTGGAAGAAGAAGATACTACACTCAGAATCTGCTAAGAATGATCTGAATCATTAGTACTGTAATCAGGATCTGAAGAGTCCACAATATGTTGAGAAGTGTCAAGTGTAGTTTCAAGAGATGTTTCTTGAAACTTAACACTTCTCTCAATAAACAACTCATGTGTGGTAGGGTAGAGTAGGCGATAGCCTTTTGCACCATCTGGATATCCCACAAAGATGCAAGGTTTGGATTGTGGATCCATAGCCTTGCGTTGCTCTTTTGGAATGCGTGCCATGGCATGCGAGCAAAAAACTCTGAAATGATCAACTACAGGTTTCCACCCTTTCTAAGCTTCAAAGGGAGTGATACCCTTTAAGGCTTTATGTGGAACTCTATTTTGTATGTAACATGCACAGTTCATTGCTTCTGCCCAATATGATGGTGTGAGGCCCTTAGAGTGAATCATACAATTAGCCATCTCTTTTAAAGATCTATTTTTACGTTCTGCAACACCATTTTGTTGTGGGGTATAAAAAAATGTTCGTTGTAGATCTATCCCCTATGATATACAAAACTGCTCAAAACTATTGTTGATGTATTCTCTCCAATTTTTTTTCGAAGAACCTTGATGACTTCCCTGATTGTTTTTCGACAAGAGCTTTGAAATCTTGAAAAGACTCAAACACTTCTGATTTTTGTCTAAGAAAGTAGACCCATGTAAAACGTGAGAAATCATCAATGAAGGTGAGAATATATCTAGCCTTTGTAAAAGATGGATGGGGAAAATCCCTTGAAACATCACTATGAACAAGTTCTCAAACTTGTGTTTCCCTCCTTGATTTACCTTTGTCAAATTTTGCTTTTGGATGCTTGCCAAGTGCACAACTTTCACAAAGACCTTTAGAAAATTTAACCTTAGGTAATCCTTTAACCATATTCTGTTGACATAGTTGTTCAAGATAGCTATAGTTAAGATGGCCAAACCGCTCATGCCATAGTTTACTAACTTCATTTGAATGAGTTAGTAGTGCTTTTGGAGAAATATCTATGGAAAAATTGGAGAAGGCATATAATCTGGATTGGTGATTTGCTTCTCCTATTGCTACCAAATTGTTGCTTTGTAATTCTTATATTTCAACTGAATCTGGAGAGAACTGTACTCTCATGCCCTTCCCTAAATGAGTTATTTGATACACTAAAAGGGGATTAGTTGAGAGTGAAGGTACACTTAGAACATTGGCAAATGTTCCCCCTTCATCTTCAACAGACTCTTTCCCTTTTACCAATGCTGGAGTATCATCACCTAAGGTGATTGTGGACATACTTGATGGTTCTAAGGATGAAAAGACAACTTGTGAAGAACCCATATGGTGTGAAGCACCAGAGTCTAGAATCCATGATGGAGATAAAGATGCTTTAGCAACTAAGGCTTTTCCCTTTGATTTCTTTTTGTCCTTAGTATTATCCTAATTTGATGAAGATGCCTTGATAGAATCAGGTAGCCCTATATTATTCTTTTTGAGAATTTGTTGTAGAACTTCAATCTTTTTCTTCATGCAGTGATGTTCATCATGCCCAAGATTTTTACAAAAGGTGCATGCAACTCTCTTTTTACCTTGAGAGTCCTTTTTGGAGTTGTCAATTTTGCTTTCTTTCTTAACTTCCTTGCCCTTTTTAGTGTTCTTCTTCTCCCCTTTTGAAGCTTGATGTGTTTCATTCCCTACAAGTAGGGCTTGAGGTTTTGTAGACTTCAAAGTACCCATTTGAATTCACTTTTCTTGCTCCCTTGTGAGGTCAGCAATGAAGTTATCAAGTGTGGGCATTGACCATGAGGCTTCAAGAGCCCTTTTAGTAGAGTAGAAAGTTGATACAAACATAAAAAATTCTAGACCTAGCTTGGAAAGTACATAAATGATTAATTGATTCTCTTTCTTGTCAATTCCACAATCTTTTAAGTGTAACTTCAAGGATTTAAACTTAGTAAAAAAGTCTTGTAAAGTTGAAAAATTCCTAGGATTAAGACCTAAGAGTTGATTTTCCAACTCATGGCATCTAAGTTCATCTATTTTCCCAAAAAGTTTGTCAAGACCTTCCCAAACTTGGTTGGGTGTTGTTTAGTTCTCAACATGGAACAACAAATCATGAGATAAATTTAAGCATAGAAAGCTAAATGCTTGATCACACTTATTAAAATAAAATTCTTTGTCTTTAGCTGCATTAGGTTCTTTCTCTGTTCCCATAATTACCCTATATAAACCTTTGTTCTTAAGCACAAGAATTACTTTCACCTTTTGATCATGATAATTGAAAGGTGTTAAGGGCACTATAATAACACTAGATTCCATACTGCTTTGACTAAAATAGTTGTTTTGAAGAAATGCGGAAAAGAAAAGATAGAAATGCGTGTTGGAGTGAAGAAACACAACACAAGCACTTCTCGAGGAAGTGTGAAAATGAACCGCAAAAGACCCCCCCTTGATTATTTG